>VZTJ01004863.1:296719-341829 GCA_013397795.1 Orthonyx spaldingii | reverse complement strand
GGCACGCCGCAGGCCTGAGAGGCGGGAAGGATGCCCTGCACACCCCGCCGCTGAGGGAGACTCGGGGGCCCTGCGCGCCGCGTCTGGCCAGCCCCACCCCAGTCCCTCCTCGGCCCTTCGCCTCCAGCGGCAGGGAGCTTCCTTCTCCCTTATCCTCCTTTCCCTGGGTTTCCTTTCTCCTGGACTGGGCACGAGCCGCTTGCCCCTCGCCCCCTGCCCCCTCCGCCTCCCAGGCCGCACTGCCCAGGCCTTCTCCGAGTCTCTTCCTCCGCCTGGGCCTTCGGGCTCCTCACCTTCCTTCCTCCCTTTCCTTCCCCTTCCCCGCCCGGAGCCATGTCCTCCGCCGCTCGTTTCGATTCGTCGGACCGCTCCAGCTGGTATGTGGGCCCGGTGTCCCGGGCGGAGGCGCAGACGCGGCTGCAGGGGCAGCGGCACGGCATGTTCCTGGTGCGGGACTCGTCCACCTGCCCGGGGGACTACGTCCTCTCGGTGTCCGAGAACTCCCGCGTTTCCCACTACATCATCAACTCCCTGCCCAACCGCCGCTTTAAGATCGGCGACCAGGAGTTCGAGCACCTGCCCGCTCTGCTGGAGTTCTACAAGATCCACTACCTGGACACCACCACCCTCATCGAGCCCGCGCCCAGGTGAGTGCTCCCCGCCCCCGCCACGCCCACCGCCACCTTTGCTCCGGCTGGCGCGAGGAGGTGAGACCTGTAAAGGTGTCACAGTCCAGCCGAGTAGCTCCGGGAGCCTGGCATTAGATGTAGATGCTATGAATAAATACTAAGGAAACATTCGTTTCTAACACTGGGCCTTCTTGACGCTCTGGATCTCGCTGACAAAGTGTTGCTTTTTCAGTCAAATCATCCACGGTCCCTGTGCTGACCCTGTATGTAGAGGTACCATGTACCTCTGCCACGGGCTATAATTGCCGTGAAGAAGGTGTGGTCATACCAAAGCACGTCACTCTTTTTGTGTTACCCTTTTCTTCTCGTATTGTCTCTCTGTTCCAAGGATGGTTGAGAAGCTGGTTCACCAGTCTCCTCAGTGATTGAGTACAGCCTCTGAGCTTAAGTTGCTGTCTACCCCTGCACCTTCACTGATTACAGTAGAACCGGCTTTTATGTGATTAGACTGCTTTGCCTTGTTAAGTCAGCTTTAATACATTTTAGGGCAGCATTTCCCAAACTTCTAGAGTGGCATTTCTGCACCAAAAAAAATGTAAAACATTTATTTCTCACAGTTTGGTTATGGCAATGTACATCTATATCTGCATATACCATACACTTCACTGAGAAATGCTGTTCTAGGAGGATGGGAAAATGTGACTTGGCTATGAGCGCCTTCTTTGTCCTGGGCCCAGCATGGGACATACCTGCAACATGCATCAATAAACTTCTTATCAAGAACCCTAGAACATATTCTTTACTTTTAATTAATAAAGCCTTTCTCAGTATCTTTTTTCAAAGCTTTTGGGCTTCCTGGATAGTATGAAATAAGAGAAAAGTAGTGACATATTTTAAAAAGTAAATTCAAATTGGTTCACTTCTGAATTCTGCCTTTTTAATATCTTACTATGTCTTGCAGATTAGCAAGTTCTTCGGAGGGAAGAATAACTTTGAGGTTTATAATCACAATTGAACCTTGGTATAGACCAGTACTTAATGACAGTCACTTGCCAAAGGTTGACAATAGCTTGTCAGGTTGAAAAACACAAGTGTTCAAAAGTCTTTTTGAAAAGCTGTCAAGTGATGGGCAGGATGTGACAGAAAGCACAAGCTTCAGGAACTCTTCAAGCTGCTGGCAAGCTTTTTGGGTAGTGATTGTGGCTAGAGAGATGGGTAGATGAAAAAAAAAGTCCTGTTTTCACCATTGCAGGAATGCTTAAATGGAGCTGCCCAGTGTTATGTGCATACTTAAACTTGTGGAGAGTTGGGAAGAAAAGAAGTCTTATGCTGAAGCAACCTTCATGCTTATCTCTGTTCTCCAACCTGAATACTCTTGTACCTTTCTGGATGCAAAAATTTGTTCTTAATCATTTATGGCCATGACTGACTCGGCTTTCTCAAAATACTTGAGAACTGAGAGCTGATTGCACTTGCTCACTTGGTGTTTGTTAAGAGTCCTGTGTGAAATGTTCTGTGAACATTTTAGTACCACCTTATTTCCAAGGTTTTGGTTGCATATTGTTCTCTCAGCACAGACAGGTGGCACCTAACCTGCTGTGAACTGACAGGCTTTTTTATAGCGCTACAAATGGGATCAACTAGGTGGTTTTTCTTAGCATGATTTTTGTTAAAACTCCTAGAAAAATCAAGTGTGTGGTTGATGGTTTGAAATTCTGTGCAAAGGAGACTGTCTGCTGCAAGAAGGAGGATGAAAGGTAACATTTCCAGATTTTGAGGGGTTTTATTTTTAGTTAATGGACTAGATTTAAAATAGGGGTGGCCAGGTATGTGCTTCAGAACTGTTATGCTAATTCTTATTTCTCTGGCATTTTCCTGGGCACATTGCTCTCAGATGCTTGTGCTTTTGAAAGCTATTCATTCTTTTAATTTCATAAAGTACAGTCTGAAAGGTGGTTTCTTTATAGAGCCCTACAATACTTCTGGATCTTGGAGGTGACATCTTAAACTTTTAAAACAGTTGTAAATAGGCATTTTAAACTTTCTGTTTGTTTTGTGTCTCTAGTAGTGAGCTCTGACCATCCTTGCTGATGTTCCTGAGCTCTTGCTTATGCAGAGAGTTTGTTCCCTGAAGGAACAAATTTGTTCCCTCTCTCCCCCTGCTTTGGCTAGAGTAGGGTGTGTGAAAGATGGAATATCTTTCTGTTCAGGGCCTCTGGCGTATCTTGCAAAAATCACAGGGATTTGACTTCCATCATATTGTGCAAGTAGCAAAAGAGAATTGAAGTAGGCTAATGACATGCATATTTGCTATCATAGCTTAGATAATAAGTATCTGCTGTGGCCTATATCCATTAAGTTTTTTTGACAGCTGCTTTGAATAAAATGTATAACATTTATGATGAAAATAGATTGTAATGAAAGCATTCTCATTTGATGGACAATCTTATATATTATCACAGACAAAGTGACTGTATTTGACATATGATGGACACAGTAATAAACAATTCTGTAAATAAATTAAAGATAATATGGTTAATAGGCACAGGAATATATCTAGAGGGCTAGCTTCTTTTTTTTAGTCCCTTCTTATCAGTGGGTGCACATATTTCATACTGTCTTTATGAAGATGTCATACCATCTTACTTTTGTTCCCTTTTTCCTCTATGGTGCCACAAGTTTAGCATTTAGTTACTGAATTCTTTAGAAGTCAAAAGATGCTGAATTTAAAAACAAAATAAAATTATTTGAGTGACTTTGAAGGTGGCAGAGGCCTCTTGGAGAGATTCACAGCTGCATTTTTATGTATTGCCCTCCGACCTCAGTCACCCAAATAGTCTTAATTTGGTTTTCTGTATCATTACTCTCATAACTTAAGCTATAAAATTAATTTGACTCTAAGATCTTCACAACAATCCAGAACAAGTGGATGAAGATTTTGCATTATTTCTCCCAGTTTTCTGCATCCCCTGGTAGATTATTTTGGGTTTCTGAGGAAGCTGCTTTGGTTATTTTAGTAATTATTTGAGAGTGCGAGTTACTCATTAAATGTCTCACAGTGCTACCAAACCAATAGTTTTGTTACAAATCCACGTAATTCTTTTCTAATTGATGTTCCTACTGCAGACCTGGTACTTAGCTTTGTTACTGGAAATACAAACCAATAGCTATTACTTTTACCAAATCTTCAGGTATCCAAGTCCACCAATGGGATCTGGATCTGCCCCTGCCATGTCCACAGCAGAAGAAAATGTGGAGTATGTTCGGACTCTCTATGACTTTCCTGGCAACGATGCTGAGGATCTTCCATTTAAAAAGGGCGAGATACTGGTAATTGTAGAGAAGCCAGAAGAACAGTGGTGGAGTGCCAGAAACAAGGATGGTCGGATTGGAATGATTCCTGTTCCTTATGTAGAAAAGCTAGTCAGATCTTCTCTTGGGAAGCATGGAAACAGGAATTCCAACAGTTACGGTATTCCAGAACCTGCGCATGCTTATGCTCAGCCTCAAACCGCAAGTCCCCTTCCCTCAGTATCCAGTACACCTGGAGCAGTGATCAGTCCTCTGCCATCCACACAGAATGGACCAGTCTATGCCAAAGCTATCCAAAAGAGAGTACCCTGTGCTTATGACAAGACTGCGCTGGCATTAGAGGTAAGTTTTTCCTCCAGTCTCGGAGTTCTCAATTGCCGTTTGAAGGAAAAAACTAAAAATTGCTATGGTGAAGTTGGTGTGGATGACTTCACGTGGAGTCTGTTTATTTCTGTCGAGGGACTGAGATGTTAGGTTACATTCTGAAGAAACATCCACTAGAACGACTTCATCTATACCACTTCCTTTGAGAAAAGTGATCTAGTAAGTAACCTTAGGACCTGTATTTTCCCTCCTTTCTTGCTTGTTCAACTGTTCAAATGTTACAAGGGTAGCAGAGTGTACACATGCTGCTGTGTAATAAGTGCTAGTGAGAGGATGGCTTTGCTTCTCCACGAAATCTTGGGGAAGGAAAGAGATGTTTCATTAATTATTCATTAATTATTGTAGTGTTCTAGGCTAAGAACTCACAGTAGCATCCTCCAGAGAAAGGTAAAGATTGCTGGCTGATACATTTAGTGTTTCTGGTCCTCAGCTGTGAGATGCACTTGAAGATCTTGTGCTGAGAGCTGAAATCTGGGCAGAATATATCAGAAATACTCTAGTCCTGTTTACTTTGGTTTTCAAAAGCAGAATTTGAGAAATCTTAAGACCTAAACTGGGGGTGAGGAGGTTAGGTGAAGGAGTGTAGTGTAACCTCTAAAGTTCCAGAGCTTATCAATGCATTTTTTATTTTATTTTTATTAGAGATATCTTGTAAAATGTTAAAGCGTTATTCTGTAAATTGTAAAGAATGCATATTATAGTTCTAGTTTAACTGGAATAAATGACTG
The DNA here is from genome assembly GCA_013397795.1 of Orthonyx spaldingii. Taxonomy (NCBI): domain Eukaryota; kingdom Metazoa; phylum Chordata; class Aves; order Passeriformes; family Orthonychidae; genus Orthonyx; species Orthonyx spaldingii. The sequence goes on along the minus strand of VZTJ01004863.1, from coordinate 336,776 downwards.
GTTGGAAGAAGTTTTTCAAAGCAGAACCACTTGGAAAGTTGGCCCCTACAAATCAGCTTTTCTGACTTGCCCTTTAAGTGACCTAGTTAACCCCATGAGTTTAGCTACTCTAGGATAGCAGTAGGATTACTTCTCTGGCCAACAAATAGGTTTGACTTGGTTTGAACATTCAAATTACTGAATTTTTGTTTGAGAGATTCTTCTCGTGCTCTAATCAGTTACTGCCTCATGTTTTGCCTCTCAACACTGGCATATTTTGGCTTCCCTTATAGTCAGTCTGTTTTCTTTGCAAGTGTACCTCATCCACGCTGTGGCTTCTCAAGAGGCTTCAGAAGTAGAATTCTGGGAACTGCTCTATATTTTCATTGAAATCAGTGATTACAGCTTCTCCATATCTATGCATAAGGAACTTTAGCAACCTCATTACAGCAGTATTTTTTTGTCACATGGGCTATTCTTAAAGAAAAAAAATCATTCAGCTTCTTTTCATGATTTTCCTTTAGTTTGCAAAACACCTGCAGAACTCTGATAAAGTATTTAATCCCAGCCTTGTGAAGGCTCTACGCATTACTAAATAAACTGAACCATTTGAAACTTCTGTTTTGTAAGACCACTGAAAGTAGTATTAGACAAAAAACAGATTATGGAAGAGTTTTGGGGAAGAATGTTAATGGTGTTCTTTCATAAAAATAGTATTTGACAGTTCTCCACTTCAATATAGCTGTACTCTAAATGGCAGTTCAGCTATTACGGGTAGAGTACCTTGTGAGTTGTACATGGTTGCTGATAGTGCAATCTCATTTAAACTGATAAAGCAATATGAAAGCAAAATATCTGTTTGCTGGCTCTAGCCTTGTGTGGTCAGCACACAGACAATACTTAAAAGGAAGAGAACATGATCTGGAGTAAATAAAGCCATTGCATAGTAATCTGCTTGACTTCCTTTTAAATGGAGCAATGCCATTCTTCTTGGTTCAGCTTGAAAATGGGACAAGCTCCCTGCTTGCAAGTCCAGTGTTTCTATTGTACACCATTGTTTACAGAAGCTGACAGAATTTTTTTCTTTAAGAAAAGGTAAAAATTTGTAGCCTGTTGTAGAGAAGTTTGTTTTGTAAGCAAGGTTTTTTTTGTTTTTTAAAATTTTCTTACGTGAAAAATGTAAACCAAGTGACTGTTCTGCAGAAAATCTGAAACAAGATCTGATTGGTTGGATAAAGATGAAGGGTTCAACTTGTGAATTTAAAAGTGTGACAATTTAAGAGCAACTACAATTTTATCTCAGTAGGATAGCAGTTAATAGGACATTTATTTTTGCTGGGCTAAGTTTATTTAGCGTTATATAGAATCACAGAATGGTTTGGGTTGGAAGGAACCTTAAAGGTCATTTCATTCTACCTCCCTGCCATGGGCAGGGACACCTTCCACTAGACCAGGTTGCTCCAAGCCCCATCCAACATGGCCTTGAGCACTTCCAGGGATGGGGAGTTCAGAACCTCTGTAGGTAACAATATTGGTATTATTGAAGTTACTAATGTGTAAATGTTGACTCGATCCTGTTGTGTTATATACTCCACTTCTATTCTCTAAAATAAAAAAATCAATTATAATCTGTTTAAAGGCTAAAATGTTAGTTTCAAGTATAGATACTATCTCAAAGCTTACAGCTGGTGGTACATGTAATTTTGTGCATCTCCCTGCACCAGGAAACAATTAGTAAAGCCTACAATAAATTACATGTATTTCTAAGATTTACATATGCTCTTGTTTCTTGAGTTACTTTGGCAGTTCAGATGTAATGTTTTTAATAAAATTATTGAAGTCTGTAGTTTCTCACTACAACTAACTTCATTACTAAGATGTGTAGAATTTTATGGATACAGCATTAAAAAAACCCAAACCACTAAACAAGCAAACTACAAAATAAAAATAAAGACCACCAAACCCAACCCCTAACGAAAAAGCTTAATAGCCAGGAACCCAGATCTGTTTCTTCAATTGTGTACTTTTAGCCAAGAAGCTATTTCCTTCCTTCTTGGTGCTGTAGAGGAAGGAATATGAAGGACAGGGTTACAGTGTCCTGTGTTTATTTGGACTAGAACTCTACACTACAGGGTTATGCATTGCTGTTCTTCAATCCTGCTAATTAGTATGGTAAAACTAGGAGGGCAGTCCTGTGTTCAAAGGAATTACAGGGATAGCACTTTAAGAAGGTGATGACTTTTGTAAGAGCAAAGACTCTTTAGCACTGTTACCCTGATACAAAGCAGCAAAGTCTACCTGAAAGTTTCTCAGCCTTTAAAAGCTTGTAGTAATTCTACAGCCAGTCTGTTAGCAATAGTATGCTAATGAAGCCTTGTTTCAAAGTGACAAGCTCTAACCAGGACATGAACAACAAATTCCATATTCACTTATAAAATGCAATGAAATAGGATAAAGAACCAGAAAATGCGAGACAAGCAGCAGCCACCAGATTTATACCTGTTGTATTTAAAGAATTACTCTTAAATGTATCACCAATGCTCTAATCTGTGTCATAGTCAATTTTGAAGGCAGTGGTTCTAGAGCTCATCTCCAGATTTAACTTGACAGTGTTGCTGAACGTGTGTATGTGTGTACTAGTGATGGCTTTTTATAGACTTCTGCCAGCATCATAGCGTTAAGTAGTTTATCTTTTTGTGATGTAGCAATCATACACGTGTATGTTTGCTAGTACAGAGTTCATCTGTCACTGAAATGTTTTGGTGAAATAAATATCCATCCACCATAATTATATAACTGACTTACAGTATTTCTCTTGAGCTTGTTACAATTAGGTTACAGTTAACTTTTTCCCTCTTCAAGGGAAAGCTGAGACAAGTAGGCCAAAATGTGCTAGCAGAACTTTCTTAATTAGGAAATTAGGCTACTTCTTTCAGTAGACAACAAGCATTGTGTTTTTCTTAAGCCAAGGAAACTTAGCCTTACTGTGTTAAACATTAAAATGCATCTAACCCACAAAGTCTGGATTTTAAGCAAAGCATTAGCCTATATTTGTGTAGTGTGAATTATTGATCAGGGAGCTTTAGTTGCTAAAACTGTTGAATTGAAAGTGAACTCTCTAAATCTGTACAATCATGACAGTGGTTTAAGCTGAAGGAGGCAGGTTACCACCACGTAATGAAAGGCAGTACTTTTTTTGATGCTGCAAGCCCTACTCTGACAATTTTCCTGGCTCTTGGTGAAATGCAAAGTTCCTTTGTTTTAATCTGTTCCTAGGTGATGCCAGACTAATTGCATCTAGGACTTCCACATTTCTATGTTGCCATTGAACCTCCTTTCATGTCTCACGAATGGATGAAGCTTTTCCTCTGAACTGTTTGATTCTCTATTTTGGGCATTGACTATGTTTTGGCTGAGAACATTAGAAGTGAAGGATAATTAAACTGTGCTTTCAGCCTGGTGGTTTCTTGGATCTTCCAATAAATAAAGCACCAACTCTTTCAGTGTCCTTTTGTCCTGTTTGCAGAGTGGCTGAACTCTGCCTTTTTTGTGTAGCTCCTCACTTTGGGGACAGTGAGATATCAGGTAGTTTCTCAGTGTCTGTTCTTCTCCAGACAGGCAGCTGGCCTGAACAATTTGGTTTTGGTATTAAGGTTAGTGTTACCAAAGAAGGTGAGCTGTGACACTAATTAGGATAATGACCGAGATTCAACACTCTGTAGATTCCAGAGAGCAATGTTTTCTATAGCACTGACCCAATGGGCTAAAATGATTGAGAATTTTAATGCATTTTTATCTCCTTAAACTTATGTTAAAGAACTTTATCAGCCATAGAACTATTAATATACAATATCTGTAAAACTCATTGAATTGGTTGACTAAAATGACTTGAGGGAAGCGTTTTGCAGAGTATGAATCAGCTTCAAATGGAAGACAGGTATGGAAGAGTCTAGCGTGAATGAAGTAACCTTTCTGACTGACATGTTCCACAGCTTGTATTTCCCCAGGGCTTTGAATTCATGCTATCTCAAGGATAATGAAAGATGCTATCTAAAATACATTTTGATTTTTATCATTTGGGTGTAACCAAATGGCTGCATTTCAGAAGTATTGCTCATTTCAGCAGTGATACTTCATTCCAGCACTGCTTCACAACTTCATTCAGTGCTTCACAACTGAATTAACTTATCTGAGTCTATTAGATGCTGAGTCTACGGAAGTGTTATCCTCATTTATAGATAAGGGCCATTAGCTGTCCAGAGTCATACAGGAAGTTTGTGACAGAGATGAGAATAGAACCAGGTCTCCTGACTCTGTCCTGTGCCTAATCATAAGACAAACCCTCTGACTGGCTTAAAACATTCTCTGAAAAAAATAGTGTGTTAAATAATTTTAGTGGGAGATTGCACCTCAGCTGACCATGTTATAGATGCTTTAAAAAGCATTTACCAAATAATGCTTTTACTTAATACTTGGAGGAAAAATACATATAGGGATTAGTTGACCAGATTTTTCTAGACATTTTTGAAATTAAGGTCTTTAAGGTCCATGAGTTACTCTATCATGAAATCAACGTTCCTGCACCAAAAATCTTATTTCAACATGCTGTTTCATTTGGTCTTCTCAGGGAAACTACATTTTAAAAATAATATAGCACAAGAGGATATTCAGCAGCTTTCATTTAAAGAAAAAGCCCTCTCAAAAATAGTAGAAAGTTACTGCAAATTAATTTACTATTCCAGTGGTTCTCAGCATATGGGAGTATGTTTTGACTAGCTTTTGTCAGCCAGCTCTCTTTAGTGGCAGGTGCTGGTGTGCAGCAGCTTTGCCCACCCAGCATCATAAAGGACATTTTACATCATTAATCTACGGGGCAGTTTGTTGCAATGCAATAAGAGATGTATTGTAAATATTTTTTTCACTCAGCTGAAGCAAGATTTTCAAACCCTATTCACATTGTGAAATCTTGCAGAGCCAAGCTGAAGAATATCTGTTCTAGAGCTTCAAAATAAATAATGGATTGATCTCTATAGCACATGAACAGAATTACATTGTCAGACTCTCAGAAAACACAGGTCCCTGTTTTTGATTCAAAAGATTATTTTTAAGATTTAAGGGTTTGAGAGTGGGTTTGATTTATAGTGTGGTGGAAATGCAACTCCTTATTAGCTTTAAACTATTGTGATATTGGCTGCATCTTCTTCAGTTTGGGTCTAGAACTTGGAACTTAGATCTGTCTTTAAGGGCTATTTAAATGTAGCAATGTAACGCTGAGTATTTATAGATGTTACCAGCCTTTTCCTAAAGAGATATTTGCCAGGTTCCTGTTTAGGTCATCTTGTTACTATTTAAAGCTTTCTTGAGAGAGAAGTCTGACAAACTGTGCTTTTTAGCAAATTTACAATTAAAGCATGCTGCAGCAGGCCCTGGAGATATGAAAAGCAGTTGGGTGAATTCTGTGTGTACATGCACTGTATCACGGGCAGTGTTTAACTGCTTAATTCTGTACACTGGCTTCATGTTTGAGTTTAGGAACAGCATAAATAAAAATGTCCATTTAAGAAAGTAGCATGGTCTCAGTTATAGCCTAAGAACTTATGGGAGTTCAGAGAGTTTTCTCCTCTCTCAAATGCACAAGATTACAATTGTTCCAAGTGTGACAGTCTCAAATATGGGGGGCAGACAGGACACAGACAACCAAAGTAGTGGAGAAAAAGTAGGGAAGGCAGAGCAACACATTTTGCTTAAATGTCTAATTCTCTTATGCAACATAAGACTTAAATCTCTAAGAAGAGTTTCAAAGTTCAACAAATTTTAAGAGACATAGTATTGATTGACTGCCAAGGAGTTTATTATAGTATCTTAAATTTCACTTAAGGGTTCTTGCTTCTGAGTGATCTTCAAAAATACCTATTACAGTAATGGTAACTGGTTTAAATGGGCTTCAGGTCATCTAGTGACATGCACATCGTTTTGTAAACTGAGGGTTTTTTCTTTAACATAAAATATACAGGTCTTGCCTGAAAAGTTTAAGGATGTTGGCCAAGGGCCTATCTGCATCTGGTCTGAATTTTAATACTATTTAGATAATGTAGACAAATCGCTTTACATACTGTATCAATGTATATTTTTTTCCTTAAATAAGGTTAAAGCTAGTTTCCTTTTAATTTCACAGTAGTAGTTTGGTAACTGAGACCCAACTACAAAGAGCTTAGACCTAGTTTGGGAAAGAAACTTATGAACTGTTGGTTGTTGGTCATAGGCTGGTTCTACTTTTTGTGAAATTAGTTCTTAGCTGCTGATGTCACTTTTCTAATATTTACTGTAGTTACTACATACAGTCAAATAAGTAAACAGGAAGGGAGGGGGAAAGTTAGAGAGCTGCTGTAACAGACCACGTGTTCAGCTCTTTAGAAGCATTTCAGGGAGAATGAGTATTTAGCTTTTCTTAAACACTGCTTGTCAATTTGGATATTTCACTTTGTAAATTCTCTTAATCCAGATTAAATACAGGTGTTGAACAAAAAGAGTATAATTTATCATCATTTGGGCTGTTGTTTCTTGCTTGATCATAGTTTAGACTTTTCTCATTTTTCACTGCCAAATAGGAAGAGATATAGTTATGGTAGGAAAGGCCTGACATATCATCATTCCTGTGTCAAATGCTTTGACAGGAAATAGACATAAAAACCACAAATAAAGCTAGAATCTACATCTACTACTTAAAAAAAAAAAGTTTGAGATTGCTTTTCCCTACTTTGGAAGTCTACCATTATTTTAGAAATTACAGAAGGTTCTTAGACTGTGATCATCAGAATTCAAGCTTCAAGCAATGGTTTCTTTGCCTTAGGAGTCTCTCTTTGAAAAACTACATTTAAATCAGCTGCTGCTAAAACCAGTACCAGTACTGTGCTCTTTTGAAAGGATGTTGTGACTCATCACTGATGGTAGCTTTACTGATGCAAATTTATATCTAAGCTAAAGATACTGTTGCATAAAGCTGTAAGCTTTCCTACAGAAAGTGGTGCAGTTCAGTAATCTTTATAAATATACATGTAATTAAGAGTCTGAGAAAGAGCAAAGACAACATTATTATGTTTAGCAACAAAGTGTTGGTAGTGTAGTTCAGTAAACGTAACGTTGCAATTGAACCTTCTGCCAAGAAGAGGGCAAGATTTCTTTCCCTATGATGGGCTTTATGTGTTGTTCTTCATTTGATTTGTATTTGTATCAGAGGTGAGATTCCCATGTCTGATAAGGGGTTTTTTTTTTGTTTCTAATTACGCAGGTTGGAGATATTGTGAAGGTTACGAGGATGAATATAAATGGTCAGTGGGAAGGAGAAGTCAACGGTCGAAAAGGGCTTTTCCCTTTCACGCATGTCAAAATATTTGACCCTCAAAACCCAGATGAGAACGAATGACTTCCTCTGCCCGATTTACACTGCTGCTTCATTTTCCTGGCTATCATTAGCATTGTTTGAGGTGGGATGATGACTTAATGGCACATTGCTAGCATTGCCCATTTTCCAGCTTGCTGCAGTTTGACAGTTCTTTTAATATACGTTTGGAATACATACAACTGAAGTCACTGCCTGACCTTCAGACCATAGTTGCATCATCCAGAATTTAGTTTCACTTTTAAAACTTTATTGGGCCTTAAGCTGGAGAAGACTGAACTGGAATATAGCAGAGAGGTATGGAAAAAAACCCTTTCCTGTCGAGACTTCCGTGGACTTCTGGTTTGCTCAGTAGGAAGAGCCCTAATCTTAGATCAAACTTGCAACTTGTGCTTACTGTCCAACAAAAAGCAACAACAAAAAATGCAATTTTAGAACTGAAGAAGATTTAGTTTTAAAATCACCTGTCCTAAGGTAGTACATTTAAAATGATGGTTTCCTTAAAGGACAATAATTGGAGCTTACATATTCTAAGCAGTTGTATTAGATGCTGCTCTTTTCTGTTAACTCTTAAGCTTGTTGTTGACCTTCCTGAAACAGTGTGTGTTAAATGCAAATAACCATTGATGGAGCTGCATTGAAGCTGAGGCATTTATTTATAAGGAAACCTAGGAGGGGTTGATACTTGTAACTTGGTTTTGACATATTTAATGCATTTCTGTTGATTTTTGCAAGCACTAACTGTAGAAAGTGAGCTTTAAGGGGAAACACTTTGGCCTGGTCTACATACAGCTCTTCTGCAGTGTTGAAAGTGTAGTTTTACTAGTACAGAAGTGCTTGTCATCAAGCTGTGATTTGGTAGACAGATCAGATTGCCATGGTGAGGAGAGGTAGGAGTGGGACAGAAGAACTTGGTAAATACTGATAAAATCCTCTTATTTAAACATTTAAAGACCTTTTATATCCATTTCTTTGCAGGCTCCCTGCTCTCTCCAAAGTTTCCTAGCTATGCCAGCCCCAGCTCATCAAAAGCTCCTTTTCAAACATCATACCTTCTTGCCAGGGTGTCTGTGTTGCTGTGGTTCTCTTCTAGAGCTGCTTTCACCTTCATTTTTCCCTTCCTTCTTTTTCCTTGCTTGTATCCCAAGTCCTCTGCATGCTGGCAACTTTTTTTTTTACCCTTCCTAAGGCATTGGCTCTCGTTTATATATGACCCAGGTCCCACCCCCTCCCAGCATCCTCTAGAAAATGGTTAATTGGAGTCAGCTGCCTGGGTTCCCCCATGTGATAAGTTAATGCTCAGGCTGGAGGAGGCCACAGATATGTCTGTTATTAGTATAGTTTCTTCCCTCTTTCTATACCTAAGCAATCCTGCTGTAATTGTACTGCAGTAGGGAACTCGTGGCTGCAGCTGGGTGGGTGCAGTTCATGCCATGCGGGTGCTCAGCCTGAGCCTGGGTGCAGGATATGAAAGCGTAGTACAGTGGAATCCTGTGCCACCTTCTTCAAATGTGTATTGTAGGTGAACTGGAATGCTCTTTTTAAAATGATGGAACACTGAATTAACAGAATACATGTCTGCAAAGATACAACTACAAAATGTCCCTTTTCAGACAGCTGGGTTAAGGCAGATGTCCGATGTGGAAGCTGGCAGAAAGACAGCAGCTACCATTTTTCAACTTTTGAAGGCTGTTGGTTGTAGCAAAATGAGAAGCTTCAAACACCTGCAGAATGTCATCAGATCTTATAAATGTCTAATGATATAAATATTGTCTTAAGTTCCAGCATGTTTTCTTGTTTTGTGTAGCTTGATCCTAATAAAAGCACGTTGTTCGTAGTTCACATGGAAGTGCCACGAGCTCCTTAGTTGGAAGGCACTGAAGAACTGCAGAAATGGCATTTGTAAGCAGACATTCAAAATGCCAGGTTTTAAAGAAGTCTCTCCACTCACCTATTAACTGTTTTCTGTAGTATTGATCAAGTGGCTGACCGTCTAGGAGTTCTTGTAGAGCATTTTACTACCAAATTAACTGTGAAGTAGGGTAGCATTGACTGAAGTGTTTGGTGCTGTAATTCTTGACAATAAGCATTGACATTTTGTCTTGCGAAGCAAAGCTATGCAGTTCTCTTAACTAAAGAAGGTCATGCTTTTCCTGTGCCCCAACAATACCGGCACGTTTACTACACAGATTGTACTACTGAAAGTCAGCTTCTGAATACAAACTGCACTAAACTCAGTCTGCTGCAGAGAAATCTTATTTCAGGCCTGACCTAATTACAGGCAGCTCTTCAGAAGACTGATTGTAGAATTCTTCCTTTGCGTGGTAAATAAATACTGTGACATTTGAGATCTTTTTAACATGATTTTTTTTCACTGAAATAAACATCTTGACTCATCCCCTCATTGAATAAGGTATACACTTTGAACGCAAACATGGGTTTAGGTTTAATTATGTTCCAATACTGCAGAAAAGCAAAATATTTTACCTTCAAAACTATGCAAAATTTGTGTGTAGTGGTATCTGATGCAAAGACAAGAATTCTTGAATTTCTGTGAACCAGGTTTTAGGCCATGAATGAACAGTGTTTCTCCAAGTAGCAGCGGTGTGGTTCAGGTATGTAAAATGTGGTTTCAATGTAGCATACTGACCAGCCTAAGCTGATTGTAACCTTGCTTCAAAATGTGCATTGGGTATTTTACTGAGACGAGTATTTTCATATACAGACTGCATTGGATCAGTGTGTGTTTCTCTTTGAAGGACTCTGGATTCTCAATTGCTTGTTGCTTGCTTACACATGTGCTGTCATTTTATGAAACCTCTTAAATCTGAGTGATAATCTATCAGTGTAAATGTTCTTGGGTGTGTAAGGTAACCTTCATATGAAGCATGAGAGCCTACAAATGATGGCTTAAATCTATGCACCATTAAAGTTGTCCTTGCTTTGGAACTAGGAGCTGGTGTAATGACCTGGTGCCACAGTAGTCAACTATCATGAAAGGCTTGGCTTCCTCCTGCTGTGTACATGTGTATATAGACATTGAAGCCTCTGACCAGTCTGAAAGTTTAAATGAAAACTGTTTTAATCAGTGTCCATCACTGGATAAGCGCTAATTTAATTAATGATTGTTTACAAATTGGAAAAGAATAAACAAAAGGGAATATCCTGTTTGGGTTGAGGCTCTGAAGAGCCTGAGCATTATTTTTGTAAAGGGAAAAACAGCGTTCTTTGTGCCATTTCATGTGCCTGTAAAGTAATTTTTATATTGTATTAACATCCTGGGAATGAGTGGGCTGCCTTTGTTTTCTAGTCCAGTTTTCAAGCATTTTCTTCAATACCTGCATTTGAAAATGAGACCTGCCTAAAAGACTGCCTTTTGGGACCAGTGAAAGTGATCCTGTAGAGTTGTCATTTTCTGTTTATTTGTGTTAAAGTGTATTTTGGGACAAGGATTGCAGTGGGAAAGGTGGCCTTGTATTTGAGACAGTCTTCACTGTGTAAACTTTTAAACACAATATGTAATTTAAAGACCATGATCTTCAGGCAATAATATTAAGTGTAAGCTTTTAAAATTTATTTTGGGGATCATAGCTTGTTTTATTTTTTGTGCTATAAGATTAACAGTATTAAATGAATTATATTCTTAGAATATCCAGAGTGTCTTTTCTTAAGATTAGTGCCTTTTTAATTTCTTACTCCACTTAATTCATAGAACTGGTCCCAACATCAAGCCACTGTGTTTTTTCCCCAATGCCCTGTTTGTACAGTCTAAATAAAACTTGCCTCAACTTACAGTATTATTTGTCGTCTTTAGTCTTAAAACCTTGACAATAACAGCAGTGTTTAAGCCCGTACTCTGTCATCACAATGCCCTGTTTTGTGGGTGAACAGTGTGCCAACTGAAGTTTTCCAGAATCGAAGGAAGAATTAAGCAGGAGAAAATGCTGTTGCCAGGCTGAATGATACTCTCCTGTTCCATCCTCATGCTCTTCTCAGACAATACTGCTGGGCTCTGAAGGTTCACATGAAAAAGATGCATCTCTGGTTATACAGATTACCACTGTCTCCTCCACCCTGCCGCCTGACACGTCTGTGCTCTTCCTGCTCGTCCACCACTGTATTTATTGTGCTCTTTGGCCAAGGCTTTTAAGGGTCTCTGGAAACTATGACCTTTGTTTACTGTGATGCCCTTGACTGTGCTTGTAAGAATGACTGGGTTATGCAATGGTTTGAATTCCACTTATTATTGGTTGAGTAACTAAGATGTAACCTGTGCAGGCACTGGAGAGCAGAGACTGGGGCTCTGGCCCCTGCCACAAGGTGCTGGTGCAACACGTCAGAAGTGTCTGTGTTTGGAAGTCAGAACCCACATCCTGGTCATCTTCTGCCTTTTTAGTCAATCCAGATCAATAGTAACTTAATTAAACTTAAGGAGTTTTTTCAGTTAAATCATTAACAAGGTGTTGATACTTGAGATGATCCTGTATAGGAGGAAACTGTAAAAAGAACATCAGCCACTCAACTGCTGCAAAAGAGAAGCCTACAAAGCTTGTGTTGGTTCCCTGGACTCTGTAGGTATGGTAACAGCCTCGTGTTTGTCTGGAGTACAGATTTCCATGTGATGTTAATAAACATTCATAGCCAACTCTGCATAGTGTCTTATCATCAAATAGTCACATTTGGCAAGTTATATTTTGGAGAAAACCGGTTGTGTTTTAAAGACAAGCAAGAATAGGTCAGATACAGTGGGCTTGGAATCCTGTTTCAGGCTAAAAGGCAAAAAGTCAAAGGTAACAAGAAGCAAGCAGTAACTCAAGGTGGGTTTATTTGTCTTACCTGCATTCAGGCTTTCACCAGTGCAAATCTGAAGTACTTGGTTACTTCAATCCAACAACAGGCAGCACAAGCCTCCATTTTTCAGTGCAAGCTGGGATGAGCTGGGTTCATCAGTTTGTCACTGATTTAATTAAAATGTTTTATTTCTAAACCAGTGTGATGACAAACACCCTTTTAGACATAGCAGAGGTGTGTCTGTTGGAGCTTACACCAGTAGGAAATACACCTAAATACACCAAATAAACCACAGCCACAGCAGAACACGGTTCCATTTTTACATGATTTTCCATAGTGTGGACTGTGCACAGATCAAGGCTCCTGAGGTCCACGCTCACCAGCTGGGTAGGCTCACCTTGGAGCAACCATACTGATTTCTGTCCCCCATATTTTCCCCTCTACCTTTTTTTTTTAGAGGACAGGTCAGCTGCTCCTGTAGCAGCTGTTGAACCACCAGTCACAGCTCAGCAGGGAAAGGCAAGGCAGTTTCAGGAACCCTGCATCCCCTGAGGTGCAAACTGGCAGTCACTGTGCAAGCAGCTCAGCCCTGCTGCAGCAGGGCCACGTATCCAGGCAGGGCAGGCCGGCAGCGGGGAAACCACCACAGCTGTCCCAGAGTGAGCCTCCTGCCCTGAAATGCAAGCCCTAAGCTTGCTGAGAGCCACAGTGGCACTGATTATTGTGACTCATTAACACAGAGTGCTGTGTGCCCACCCTGAGACAGGCTATCAGTGCACTGCTCCAGCTGCCCACCCTCCCCGGGAGCAGCCTGGGAACCCAGCACCCACCACAGTGACTCAGCCCATCAGCTTCACAGGGGCTCCTGCTCCAAACAGGCACAACCTTGGGAGCTAAAAGCTGAGCTACCCCTGCTCCATAGTGTCACAGTGCTCACCAGGGACTGGCAGCCCCTCAGTGCAGCCTCACCTGCAGAAGATCCATCCCACTGCTTCTCAGGCAGGTGGGGGAGCAAGAGGTGATAGGGAATTAATGCAGTGCTCCCCTCAGTTAACCTTCCCAGCATCTGCTTGCTTCATTCCAGGCATTTTGTAACCAGAACCCTCCCTGCACAAGTTATTAGTCTAACCTGCTGCTGGCACACCAGACAACTGGGATCAGAGCTAAATCTGGGGTATCCGCAGGGAACTGGCTCCTGCTTTGTACAGCCTGGCTGGTCCAACAAGGGCAGCTGAAAGTCAGCACTGAGAAATCCGTCACATTTGGTCTAGAAATTTATCACTAAAGAACAAGTGAAAGTGTGGATCCCAAGGGACTGTTAATCTCCCTCCACTGCACTGATTTCCAGTCTGTGCTATCCAGTGAATCCTCTCCAGACCCTGGGCAGGAGCAGCTCTTGCTGGGCTGTCATAGGGCAGCAGAGGTAGAAGGGCAGTGCTGGACATGCTGCTTTGCCTTCCCCCTGCTGCCCCTGCACCCAAAATCCAACTCATTTGGGAGGAGTGGCAAGTCGAAGGAGAGGATGCTGTTCTGAACAGACAGAAGGGACTGACATAACACAGGAGTTGGTCTGACACTCTTGGCACTCGACTCCTGTTCAGCCCACCACCATTCAGCAGCCAAGCTGGAGACCCCCAGGAATGCTCCTGACAGAAGTGACAAACCCTAAGCCAAGCCTTAGAGTGCACTGTTGCTCTCCTTGTCATAAAAAATATAAAAACCAAACTTGCCTATTTTTCATTACTGGGAAGTAATGACCCCCTGTATTTCTAGACTCAACTTCCACAGTTTTTAATGTATTCTGTTACTTTACTACTTTTATCTGGATTATGTGGGGACTTCCACCTGCTGAATCCATTTCTGTTATGTTAGACCATCTCTTTTTTCCGCTCTTGTCACCAGTGATACAATTAATCCACTGACCTTGAAGAGAAAGCTTTTTTCTTTCCAGGTGTCCCAGCTGGTGCGCTGGCTCCGAGTCTGCAGTGACGATGGATACACAGCTCTGGGCTGGACTCCTGCTGAGCATCAGCCTCATGCTCTGCAGGGCACAAAGGAAATGTAATTCATCAGGCTTGGCCTTCATCATGTTGATGCCTTTTTTGTATCAGGAAAAGCCATATCCCACAAAGATTGAACACTCCCACTGTGCCCAACTACCTGGAGCAGCTGTACCTACTTGGCACTTTGGAGAACTAGATCTAAAATTAACAAAGATCATTTCCCTGCAAGAAATAGCACCTTGGCCTGGACACAGGACACTAGGAGGACTCTGAAACAGGCTAAAATTAACTCAGGTCTGGAATTCTGCTGAATGTGCTAACACAACCACCACACACAGGATAAGCAGCACCATTGGGAATCTCTGGCCAAAATCATCCCAAACTGCATGATGTACCCCAGCAGTGACAAAAACGTTACTCGCAGTACTCAGTAGCAGCTCCTGCCTGTATGAGGCTCAGTGATTCACTGTCAACATCACTAGTGACCATCTGATCGAGGCAGAGGTGGGTGATGGGATGGAAACTGCTCTCCAGCTGGTGCTGGATTTCTGGCAAGGCTTTGTGCTGTACAGCAGTGGAAGCCCACAGACCTCCACTGTGATGTTTGTGGGATCAACACTGGCAAATTTAAATAGACAAAAATAAGGACATATTGGAGAGCAGCCCAGGAACAGAAAGTGTGCGCAGTCCTTGACAGGGCTAAAGATGTGAGACTTGCATCCATCAGCCATGCAGGGCTCATGCCTCCCTCGCTGCAGTGCCCTGATTTCAGGCCATGCTGCAGCCCTGCAGCCCCGTGGCAGCACCACATTGGAACAGCTGTGAAAAATGGAGGGGGTGGAGATGATGTACCTGGAGAAGGACAGGCTGGTTTAACACCGCTCCTTACTGCCAAATGCTCTGTAGGCTCTGCAGTCATCACCCAAAATAGAGCCACAGTCTGTGCCCCCTCCGAGAGACAGTTCCTGCTGCAAACATATCAGGACACTGCTCCGGGCAGTGATTTACTGCAGGAGCCACCTCAGGAGATTCCAGCACCATGCCCCACTGTACCTGGCTCCTTTCCCTCTCCCCCACCATTCAAGCTGCCTGTTGATGCTTGTTACAGCCTGGGAACACAAGACATAAGGCTTGACTCAGCAAGGAATGTAGGCAGGGTTTGGGCAGAAGGGAGGAAAGGAATCCTGCATTAACCTCACAAATCCACCACATGTGGCTGTCACCTACTGCCCAAGACACAAGGGGTCCCTTCCTGGCAGAGGCCGAGGGGCTCCAAAGCAGTCCCTGCGACAGCCTTGTCTCTCTAGGACCAGACACACTGTCCGGGAGCTGCCCGTGCTTCCCAAAGCAGAGACACATCCTCGCCATGGAGCAGCTCATCCCAGGTAACCATCTCCTCCTCCCCTTATTTTGCTGCCAGGTTCCTCCTAAAACCTGAGCTGCTTCAGCCCCAACTTGCCCAACACTTGGCTTCTGTCAGCACCTGAGCGAGTCATGCAAAACCCTTGCTCCAGACACACCACGACAGCCTCAGAACTTCATCCCTTATGCACTGCAACCACAAAGCAACAACGTGGATGCTTTCTAGGCTTTCTGTTCTCCTCACTACCCTTGCTGCAGCTTCCAGGCCTCAGCACCTTTGCAGCAACGCCCCTGCAGGCTGCCCCAGCTGTCTCCTTGCAAGTCACACGCAGTCACTGGGTGGCACTGTGCCCCTGCCTGTGCATGCCCGGCTCCAGCCTCCTCTGCTCGGGGGTGCCCGGAGGAAGCCCCGGCTGGGCCAAGGAGCAAAGGCTCTCCTTGCCAAAGTGCACCCACGCGTGGCACTGACAGATGCCCGGGGACCCCAGGAGACCATAGGGTTGTGACCCCAACGCCCAAACACAGGCTCCTGCTGTCTCCCTGTCACGGTCTCTCTTTCCCCACCGTGGTTACATTTTCATTACCGTGGCAAAAGGAGACCAACTGCATCCTTACCATACGCCCCTCCATAAAACTAATAGGCCAGGCAATTGGGACAGGCCTGTGAAGTACTTTATAGTCTGGACTCGAGGAGTTTGTGCCACAATTCACAAGCTGTCTCAGCCCTACATCCCAGGAATCACAGCATTATTTCTCCCTATCATCCCCACTTTCAGCCTGGGAGCAGCATGAGGATGAGCTTGGTGCCCCCACACCTGCTTTCGCTTGTCTCCTGCCACCCAGAGCCTCACCCAACTCCAGCAGCACAAGGCTCTTAGAAGCATCCATAAGAATTAGAGTTTTCTCTTTCCAGGGCACCACAACACGGTTCTGCCCTGATTCCAGGAGATTTGACACCATCTGTATGTGCCCAGGGTGGAGAGGCTGGACCCAACACTGGGGCAGGGCAGAGACCAGGGAGGTCCTTTGTCAGTGCTTTGCCATTTGCTTCATTTGCAGTTGAAAGCCAGAGAAGCAGAGAGCCTTTCTGACACTGTGATAGCAAAACCAGCTCAGCTCTGTAGAAGACCCTTCCCTCTACACTGACACCCCATGTTTGTTTGGGAAGCTGGGATGACTCATTTGGTGTAACCCAGAGCACCATTTCAGAGGGTACCTGGTGAGATTAGAGGGACTGCTGTGCCTTGCTGGGACCTGGCCAGTCTCAGTGGTGCACTCCAAGTGTTCCTAGAGCAGGGAGCTGGGATCTGGCTCCAGCAGGGGCTGGGTGGATGACCCTGGGGACAGCAATAACCACACAGAGCCGCTGCCACCTTCCCTCTTCCTGCTGTGTAAAAACTGCCCGAGAAAAGCCTCCTTTAATCACTCCCCCCTACATTAGACCTTCCAGGGGAAATTAGCACAAATGCAACATCAGTGGCACCAAGGGAACAGACCCTGAATGACTTGGAGGGAGGTTAATTAGTTTGTTAAAATCCTTCTCTCTTTAGGTGCCACCTAAAGCTCCAAGCCTTGACAAACAGTTGGGGCAAAGGGTCCCTGAAAAAAAATCAATGCTCTTTAGAGGTAAGAGCTAAAGATCCTCCAAGGAGCATACTGTTGGAAAATAAAGTGGAAAAGACTGCTTGTCCACCATTAGGGTAGAACACGAATGTTAGATGGGAAAGCAAAAGGTTTCCAGGTCTCATAAAAGCCAGAAGGGAGACAAAGAGCCCATTTCTCCTCCTGTGGTTTACTGTCTTTAATCTCTTTGCCTCAGTGTCCCACCTACCTTGCAAAAGAGGTGCTGAAAAGCTTAACTGGCTTTTGCAGAACTGTTTCAGTATCCCCAGATACTGAGTGCCAGAGATGTGCCAAGTCTTACTGCCTGCCCCTTCAGAGGACAATCCCCTCAGTGCCAGAGCTGCCAGCGGACGGGCTCCCTGCTCCTGGACATGCCAGCCAGGGAACATGAGTATGCTGGGGACAGGAAGAAAGCCCCACAGCCCCTTACAAACTGTTTCCCCCTTAGATTAATTTAATATATGACTGTATTGACCCCAGAGAATTTTGTACAACTCCCAGCCCACCATAGCTGCCCGAGCACGGTGGCACCTGTGGGAACCTGTCACAGGGCTGGTGTGTGCCCACGGCAAGATGTGGCCCTGCCAGTGCTTCTGCTACTTCCACTGCCACTGTAGGGTTGTGGTGGGAGGGCTAAAGCACAATGCTGCAGCTCAGTGACTGCCACGGGCAGCACTTTGGGACTAAAATTTCCTTGAGTCCCTGGTTTAAAGTTGGGGCTAACTTCATTCAGTCTCCACACCAGAGCTCTGTGCTGCCCTGTGGGGGATAGAAAAGCAGACAGTTCCAGCTCCAGAACAAAGTCTTCTTCAATCTAAGGACATGATTTCTTTGCTAGACATGATGAGCTCTATGTCCTGCCTTCCATAGTGTCCACTGACATGTGTATTTCAAAAGCTACTACATCATCTGATTCTGCCCAGCTGTCTAAAAAAAAACAAAACCAGACAACATCCTGTGTACCACTGGGACCTCTTTGTCAGAGGCTGTGAACTCATCTGCATCCAGCACCAGGGTAGATTGAACAAACTGAAGCAGTATTTTATTGCTGAAGCATAAAACATGGGAATAAACAAGCATCAAAGTACTACTGATCATTAAAACCAGATGGGAGCCCATTTACTGCCTCCAGCAGTGAAGTGCCATGGCTACTCCACTGGGGCCTCCTTGAAATAGGAAACCCAGCACACCATCTGGGAGGTGCTGGCTGGCAGTGGCTACAGGCAGCTCCCTGCAATTCCAGCCTGGAGTTATCTGCACTGTCCTCTCACCACCACCCCAGGAGTGACAGAGCTCTTAGTCCTAGCTCCAGAAATACAGTCACTCCTGTAAGGTTGTGCCTACATGAAAATGCCCTGGTAGGGACAAGCAGCCCATCCAGGGGCCAGACCCATTATCCAGGGAAGATGAGGTGGGGAGAATCACAAGCCAAATTGCCCATACACAGGCCAGGGACTCTGCAACATGTCAATAGTATTTGTTCAAATGCACATCAGAGAACCATCAAGGGTTCTGGTCATTTCTGTGCAATTCAACTCCCAGATGGTGGATTATCCAGGGCAGCCCAGATCTGACCTTCTTCCTTACCAACCAATGCTGTCTGGCATGGGAAGTGAAGTACTACAGGGGGAAGAAGTCAGGGGCTATTTTCTCTCCTTCCTAATCAACACACCCACCACAGATAAATGCCCAATGAGAACATTCCCAGTCTGGAGCACTGGAAACTGGGCTCCAGGAACAGCTCCGTCCTGAGCACTCCCAGCTGCAAGCTGAGCTTAACCCCCTCCCTAGACTGAAGCTTTGCACCTTTGTCCCCAGGTCCCATCTTCCCGTGGCTGGGAGCCCTCTCAGCAGTCAAAACCAGAGCACAGCATGGAGCCAGGGATGGATTCCTGGGCAGCCCTCAAGGAGATGCAAATGGAATGGGAGACTGCTCGAGAAGCAGAGACAGACAGATGCTTTTACACTTCAAAGGGAACAGGGCCCTGTGAGGCTTCCAGGAATACACACAAATCGATAGACTCCTTTCAAACACCGAGCCCATTTGCTCAAGTGTGAGGCAATTATTCCCTGAGGATGGAGCAGGACAAGGCCATTAACAGCCATACGGGCAGGATGAGGAACATGTGGCGGCTCCAGGAGGATCGCCAGCCCAGCCTGCAGAGCAGAACACCGCTGTCCTGGCCGAGCTTTCTCATCCAGGATTTACAAAATGCCCTTGTGTCCCCAGGAGCTCTATAGGGAGCACATTATTGTCATTCAGCCTATGTCAGTGCAATGCTCAGCACATCCCGTTAGTAAATGGCAGGTTTGATCACATCCCCTCCACTGCTCTAGTGCACTGCCTTTATCCCTGGAGGGCTGACTTACACTTACTGAAGCAATTCCCATTTCCCCCTCACCCGAATGCTGCTGAGCAGTGCCTGAGCTGCTATGGAGAGCTCTGTCTCCACGGAGCCCCTTCTAGATGGCAAAGCAGAGCCCAAACCAGATTGTGGGCGAGCAGAGGGCTGGCTGCTCAGCAGGAACAGACCTTGCAGTGTGACAGGAATCATGCCTGACTCATCCCTGTCTACTCTGCACCAGCACTTCCACGCAGATTACCCTTAATGCACCATTTCCCAGCAAGGATGTTACAGAGATCACAGGTGCCAGTGCTTTGTGACCCCACAGATGGGAGCTGGAGTGACAGTGCCACCACACAGGAAGTCTCTCCTGTGAGCAGCTGCTGTTTTACATGCCCAGTCTTATTTGTACAATGAGAGGCAGAGATACTGACAGTGAGTGGTGCTTTACGCCTGGTGCATGACTGATGGGAGTGCCCATCCTGTATCACTGACTGCCCACTCTGCGTTATGGAGGCACATAATATACCCTCTTCAGTCAAAATAGAGGAGGAAGAAAGAAAAATCTCAGCATGCCCCCAAAGAACTGTAGGAGATTAAAATTAAATCCATCCATTACACTCACCAAGCGGGGCACTGTCTGGGCAGGAACACTGTAGTTGTACACCTGCACATTCAAAGAAAAATAATTGAGTATTAGAGAAGTGTCAGAGGCAATCCAGCACTTTGTACTTCAGGTCATAAAACAAACTCACACGACTTGGAAAAGCAAAAAAGGAATAACACTAAACTAAGATGAACAGCAACACTGCTCAGCAGAGCTGCAAGCACCTCTTCTCAACCCTGCATCAAAGGTTTGCTTCACCCTCGGTTAAAATTTTGTCTGACACCTGCTTAGGCCTAGGTCTCAAAAACACTTCAGGGTTTGTCCTGGGACATGTATGTCATGTGCTGTGGGGGAGAAACACCCTTCCTACTTCCTTCACTGTGTCCTATAAGCCTCTCCCTGTGTTCTTCCTGCTGTTCCCCAGATCTGCTATAATGTCCAGAAAGCACATTTAGACCTCACTACAGCTCAGCAAGGCAGGACAGTAAAAAGCAGCTTACCTGGAGGACCAGGGAGCCAGGCCAGCAGCAGAGGGCTGGGAACAGGCCTCCCTCACAGCCACTGACACTGCAGCAAGGTCGTGTCTCTGAGCCACGGCTGTGCCCAGGGCAACTGAGGGGGACAGGACAGGACAAGACAGGACAAGACAGGACAAGACAGGACAAGACAGGACATGCCCACCATGGTCTGAAGAAATCCCTCCACTCCCCAGCTGGCCCTGCACAGTTTTATCCCTCTCTCTTTGCCCTTGGCCACTCACTGAGTACCTGGAGGGTGAGGGTGGGCAGGCAGGTAGGTGAAGACACCTGCAGCTGCACATGTGGCCGCTGATGAGCGGCAGGAGGGTGTGGCACCGCGGGCAGCAGGGATGTGGCTCAGAGCCAGTCCGGTCCCTCACGGTGGGTGACCAGCACTGGTTGTTGCTCCAGCCAAATGCTGCCTCCCCCCTGCTAAGAGGTTCCGCATGGATCCCAGCCTGAGGCTCGGGAAATAAGTGGATTTTAATCTCTGCAATCAAAACCCATTTGACTTGAAGAATGTTGTTATTCCTGGAAGGGGGTTTGCGCTGCTTGCTTGGATTGCCTTAAAGTGACCCGGTACTTAGGCTCACCAAGGAAATGCACGTCGGGGTCTCCTGGGAGGCTCCAGGAGCACCACAACAGACACCCCACCCGGGCAGTCAGGTCAACCCAAAGCAAGCAAGGAGCCCTGCTCAGCCTGGCTGTCCAGCACCAGGTGATTCAAGAGCCCCAGCCCACCTGGGAATGGAAATGCTGCTTCCCAGGGTCTCCTCATGTCTCTCTGCCAACAAGGAGCCCCATGGGGCAGGCAGGTCCTGCCGCACCCCACACACTGAGGGCTCGCCCCCAACACCGGGTGCCAGAGCAGCGCGGCCCCGGCGCCGGGCCCGGAGCTCATCCGCTGGTACCGTTCCACGAGCTTGGTTTGCACCAGCACAGCACATCCCTGTCCCTGCAGCACCTGGAAATTAGATAAGCTCTTAGTGAAACCAGCTGGAAGTTGCTTGTGCAGAGCCAGGGCAGGTTCAAGGGCAGAGGCCACGCCCTGGGCCAGGCGAGAGGGGACCCTGCAGCCCTGGAGGGATTCACCATTCTCCACAGGGGTGTGGGGAGAGCTGCGAGCTTTGCTGTGCCACAGGGAAACAGGTGCCTCTCCGAAGCCCGCAGCTGCCTGTGGAAGAACTGCAGAATCGGCAAGAAAGTATTTTTCTGCCATTCCCATCTGCATTGAAGCAGTGTCAGACAAGGCTTAAGGCTGCAAAAACCAGTAGGAGAAACCAAAATAAATCAAGATCTTTATTTCCCATAGGAAATTTACCTAGATCCCATTTATAGTCCATTTGCCCTCCTTATCTAACTCCTCTGCAGGAGAGGAGCAGAAAACACAGAGGAAATAAACAACTTGCTGCAAAGAATTGGTGCAAGAGCCTGAGTCACATCTAGCAGCATGAGCAGATAACCTGAGGCTCACTGAACACACTGTGGAGAACAACGAATGCTGAGATCAACAGCATGTCATGCATGTACAAACTGGCCCCAGGTAGCATGACTAAAGCAGAGCATGTTGTGCTTGAGAAACATGCACAAAACCTACATTTTTGAGTTTATTTTATTAGCTTTAATGGCCTGATTTCTGCATGTCTCATTTCCTTTTATTGAAGCTGTCAGAGGCGTTACATTATCTCACATGCGTGCAAAAACTGCATTTCAGTCGAGCTCATACAGACTTTAAATGCCACAGCTGAAGAAAACAAGCCAGTGGGAACTGTAAAGGGAGGGGGTGGGAGCAGAGTCCAGAGCACACCTACAGGCAAAATCTCCAAAGGCTTCCCAAGTGCAGATTAGAGACAGGGAGCGAGAAAGGATAGGTACCTCTCTAGCAAGCTGCATGATTCACTGAAGAAGAGCAAGCAGTCCTGTTGCAACAGAAGACATCTGATGAGTAATTGATGGTTCATCCTAGGCACAAGGTCTTTTACCCCAGTGCAGAGCAATCTGCCAAACCAGCTCTACCAACAGGCCCAAGGGGCAGCAGCACCTGCACTGCTACTGTGAAGGTTTGAAAGAAACAGCACTGCACTCGTGTTTTCACAGGCGTTCCCCAGTGCTGCCCAGTTCTCCTCAGTTACTCATACTCACCGCAGCATTTCATCCTCATTAGCACTCTGTGACAGGGAAACACATCCCAGCTACAAAGATGAAGAAACAGATCCAACCAGGTAGCCTGTGGGGGATGTATTCTCTCTCTTCTCATGGGCATGCTGCGGCAGCGATCCTGTGTCGTGCACAAAGTACCCCCCTTGGGTCCCTGCACATGGGGCTCAAGGTACTCACTCACTCAACTCCCCAGACATTCTGCTTATCTCATTTCCAAGATGTGAAAGACAGTGGTGGCAAAATTAACTACTAATGGCCAGAGACAGCTTTTTACAGCTGACCTGCCTTCACACAGCAATTTGGACAACAGGAAATCATGATATTCTGGCATTAAAAATACCTGCTCCACAATTTTTTTCCCCAGCCAGATTTCTTTTTAAGTGAGTTGCTCATATCCACATGTGTGTTGTGCACAGCAGGTACAAATCACTACTGGCCAGGGTGCCATCAGAGGGAGGCTCAGAGGGCATTGTGTACATGTACTGTGGCAAAGTCTGACCTTTATGTCAATGCTGCACATCCTCAAGTCCTGGGAAGCCCAGGGGAAGTACTCAGCTGCTCTGTACATATCATAATTGTGGTACAAAAGCAGTTAGCAATATACAATTTAAATAAGGAAACAGTCATTGTAGTGAGTCCACAAATTTACAGGGCTGCTTTGCACAGTAATTTGAACAATAACAAACATGGCTCAACATCCGTACGCTACGCAGATGCACAGTGCTGAGCTGGTGTCCCAAAAGCTCAGTGCACAGCCTTTCCCAGTGGCCCTGCACAGGGATCCTGAGGCACTGGGCACAAGCCTGCCCAGGTCTGCTCAGAGACAACATCTTGCTCCACACACACCCACACACACACACCCACACACGTATTTATGCACACAAAGAGAGTGATCTGGCACACAGGCTGAATGACACACCTCACTGCCTACTGATGGCTGCAGGCCACACAGCAGCTATTAGTGTGACAAGAAAACATTCCCTAAATAACACCTAGGAACATGTCTGTCCTCCCTGAAAAGCAAAGAGCCTGTCCCCCCAAGTCTCACCAGGGCCATCTGCACTTGGGCAAGCAGGGAGGCCTTCCCCTTCTAACAGAAAAATGAAAAGAATCCCTGCTTGCATGGCAGTGCACAGGCTGCTCCTGCCCAGGATGGGACCAGAGAGGAAGGAGGTGGAACCACTCTGATAACTAAACATGGACAGATCCCTGCAGACTCCCAAACTGCAGTGAGATGACTTCACACACTCACAGAGCAGGAACCACAACTATAAATTATATTCTCCAGGGGTGGTGGGGAGCGGGAGAAGGAGTAAGTTCACAGTGGAAAATTTCCTTTCCCTCTAAAAGAAGAGGTTGGAGTGACACAGCAGCACTGCTGTTCATAGCCCTGCTTCTGACAACCTTGGAAAGCCCCAGAGGAGACCCCACATTCCATGAACAACCTCCCTCCACCACCACAGAATGAAGAGCATTTCACTGACCTCACATCTAGGGCTGAGAGAGAAGGGATGGGCATGGGGACAGGAACACACCACACACAGCCTTGCTGCTGCTTCTCCTGCATGGAACAAACTCTTCCCTGCCTGCACAACCCACTGTGTGCTCCAGACATGCCTTGCTGTGCATTTCACTGTCATCTGCTGCTGGAAGAAAGGCAAGACTCTAGCTTTAGTTTGACTATACTAAGGAAGCTGCTCAAAGGTCACCAGGATTGCTTGCTTTGCTTGTCTTTGCAATATTTTCTACAGCTTTTTGGATGTGGATGTAAAACATGTGGATGGTTTACTGAAAGTCCTCAGCCCCCAACTCCTTTCACCAGGTCCCAGGAGGAAGGGATGTTGGAAACTGCCAAATGCGAGGTGCCAACACTGTGACTGTGCATTCAGCAGCTCTTTAAATACTGCCCTTGCAGATCTGTGGTTTCCTACTCTTGCTGGGGAAAAAAAACACTGCAGAACACATTGAGCCTGACCCACAATGACACGGCTGGGGCAGCCACCAGTTTAACCACTGCTTGTGAAATATGGTGAGGGTTGTTGTGCAAGAAGACAAGGAAGTGAAGGTGTCCCACGCTACTGCTTGCAGCAATACCTCTGCCTAGTGTAGGCAAAGCTTCAGAAGTCCAACACCCCAGAGCAAATTCGATCTCATTTACAATTTTCTTTCAGTTTTTACACTGGGACGGGTCCTCCCCATTCACCAGCAGGCATAGGGGAACAGAGGGTACTGGCTCCACTCCGCCACGGTGCCATGGGCATGTCCCGGAGTTCCTTGTGTGTTGTACTCCGTGGAGAAGGCCGAGTAGCTCATTGCCCTGTACTGGCTGTGGGAAGGCACCACCCACTGCCCGAGGCCCTGCTCGGTGCCATAGGGACTGTACATGGGTGCCCGGGCCCCGGCTTTCCCCACAGAGTCCAGAGCCATGTTCACCACTCCTGTGTAGTCCTGGGGAGGAGGCAGAGGTGGGGGCAGCGGGGGCAGGTTGGTGAAGCCCTCTGGGAGCTGTTTGGAGTCATGCTCGGGCACCATGGCGAGATCCAAGGCGTGGCACCTTGCCCGAAAATCATTCAAGGTCGTGGCGTCGCGGGTGGGAAGCTGCTGGCTGTCCCCAGCTTCATGGAACCTGAGGCCAAGGGCAGAGAGAAGAGCGAGTCAGACCTACCACAGCAGAAAACCACGAAAAACCCACACAGATCCCCTGAGGAAAGGCAGGGACAGCTCTTCCCCTTGCCTACTGCTTCATCTTACTGTTACTGTGGATTTTAGCCCAGGCCTCAATGTCACACCCACAGCAAAATGAAATGACAGAGAAGATGAGTCCAGACTACCTTAGTTATGGCTCAGTTCTAGTCTGGGCTCACTCACACCTCATTTTGCAATGAGGAAGGAAAAATCACTGGAGTCTTGCTACTCCTCCAACATTTCCTCCAAAGCACAGGCAAGCTCTGTAGCACACAGAGCTGGCTGGGAGAGCATTTTGGGACAGGAAAATAAAGAACATTACAAAGTGTGACAGCACAGACTCCTTCTCATGGGAAAAATGTTCCTGTGTGTAACAAGTTTGGTAAACAAGATAAGTTGTTCAGAGCTGCTTTGGGAACAGGCGGTCGAACGCCTGTGGCCAATCAGTCCCGGGGGGTGGACGGCTGTGGCCAATCCCAGTGAGCGCTCATTTTGTATATAAAAGCTGTATTTAAATAAATAAATCTCTTTCTCGACAATCTCATCATCGTGTGGCCCTTTGTTTCGACATCAACTCAACAGTGACAACAAAGACGTGAGTATGCCCAGAACCTGGGGGTTTGAACTAGAAGAGAAGGGCTATCCTTGGACCTATGTCCATGCTAATCTACCATCTCTCAACCATGTGTGCTGTCCAACAGAAAGGTATCCTCCCCCTGCTCACAACTGGCTGTTTTTCTTAGGAAATACCCAGCAGAAGAAGAGGAATCCCAGCAATTAAAGGATGGCTTTGGACCAGAAGGTAGGACTCACCGATACGTCTGGTAGGATGGCATTGGCACTTGCTGCTCTCTGGCCAGACCCTCCCTCTGGTCAGCAGGCACCGGCGAGGCCGCAGGGAAGGCCTGGCTGTTGTTCTGCTCCGAGCCCCAGAAGGGATATCCACTGCTGACCACCACAGGGTTATTTTCTTCCTTCACATCTACATTCTCATCCTTCTCAAAATCTGACTCAAAGCAGGGAAAAGACAGAATAGAAAAGAATGAGAAAGGGGAAGAAGGAGACAAAGCTCACAGTGGTCTATTGGCAGTTGCAGTAATCGCAGGATGATGGAAGGAAACACACTAACACCTCCTGCAGTGCTTCTGCCTTAAGGGAATAGCCCCTTCCAGCTCTTTTCTGCCCACATACTGTGGTGGTCAGTCCTGCCCTGTCCTCTCTCCTTAGCTGTGGTACTGCAAGCAGCACCATAAGCTGGAGCAAGGAATGATTTAGCTTAAAGAACTTTCTGAATATCATTCTCTGGTTTTGTTGTGATCAATATTACCACATTCCTCAGCACCAGGCTCCTTTTCATCAGGCAGCTTCCTCTTCTGGCTCTTGGCTGGACTGGGCTTCTGGCATTTGGCTCGTCCTTCCCTGGAAAGAAACAAGACATGGGGGTAGGTTGCATGTAAGCTTTTTGCCTAGATATATAGGCAGGGATGCTATTAGGAGGAGAAAGAAAATCCATAACATTTTTTAAGTTGAAGTAAAAAAGAGTCAGTTTTGGCCTTTTTTCATCAGGAAATGAGATTTTTTTCTTTCAGGCATAAAATAACACAAAACAAAATCTCCGATATTTTCATAACATTTTCTGCTTGGGAAAAACCTCAATTTTTTCCTTCTCTATTGCCAGTCTAGGGTTGCCATTTAAGCTTTTTTCTTCATCTCATCCACTGACTGCCATCAGACCAAGCATAAGATCTCACTGGTATTGGTATCCATCTTCCCTCTTGGAGACAAAATCTCCCACTGGAAGAGACACTTTTCCACCCACAGCAAAAGGAGACAAGGGAGCCTCCAAATGTCAGAATCAAGCTGATCTCCAAGAGACCAAATGATCTGCTGTGGACTCCTGTTATCACTGCTATTCACATGTCAGACTCCAGTCTAGCTCCAACGTACAAGGGAATGCAGGTCTCAAATTTGTCACACCTCCCACATTTCTGTAGGAATTGTCACCTCCCACTCCTCAAGTCTCTTGAGAAGAGGCTGCACAGAGGGACATCACTCCCAGATACAGGGAAATGCAGTGTGCACAATGCAGCAGGCTCAGCAGAGTCAGCTGGTAGAGTTTTGCTCAAAGACCTCGGATAAAATTCACAAGTGAACTCCAGCTATAAATAAATTAAAATGAAAACAGTTTACCTTCGAGTGTTCTTCCCATGTTCACGGAAACCTTTAGCAAATGGATTGTTGTCAATCTTGAGCTTTGTAATCTTTAAATAAAAGGAACAAGACTCAGCATCACAGTGACTGGTTGGGTTCTTCACTGTTCCAAGACCTTCACCTGAATATTTATCACAACAGATATATTGTGTGAGGGTTTTGGACATGGCCTTGCCACAGTATCTCAGCTCTCCCAGCAGCTCCCATTATTGATCAGGAACTGACCCACAGAGGGTAGTGACTCTGCCAGGTCAGGTGGGATTCATCTGACTAGAGAAATATACAGGATGAGTATCTGTACTTGGACCTGTAGCCATAGTTTTTACTGCATTTGGAGTTCTATGTGTCACTGACAGTGCACTCAATACCATTAAGGTGCATGACTCATCACAGAGTAGATGTTTTCCATAGGAACCACAATGTGCCTGTTTCTTCCCACTGTCCATCACAGGTGCCCAGGATGAGCAGACAGGAAGGAGACACCTTCCTTTGCAAGAATTTTATGGACAGCATTTTGCAGTGTGTCCAAAAGCAGAGCTTGCACACTGTACCTGCTCGTTCTGGTAGGCAGTGACAGAGGTGAAGACAGTCTCAGGGAAGCTGAACACCTGGAAGATGCTCCAGCGAACACTGAAGAGGTCGTCTGCCTGCACAATGTGGAAGCGTGGCTTGTAACGGTGCATGGAGTGCAGGATGATCTGGGACAGACAAAGGACAAGGTTTCCATGTGCAAACACTGCCAACACACTGCAGATCTCCTGTGGAGACTCCCAGGATACCATTTCAAACCAGGGATGCCTGCCTGGGACTGGTGTCTCCACCAAGCCCCTGCAGTGACAGTACAGACCCACGCCTTCCCTAGCAGGGAGCTAAGAGGGCACAAGGGCTAGGCTGAGGGAGGAAGAAAGGGCACTTGGGTACGTTTTAATTTCTACATGATCTCATTTTTCACAAATGCTGCTTATTTCCCACAACGTTCATCTGCAATGAATTCCAAGAGAGCACAGCACAACTTACATGCCCATGTTGATCCAGAGTGTTGTTAGTGAGCTTCAGTTTTTGGAAGGACACAGGTTCTTTCATCCAGTGGCTGCCAGGAGCTGGGGAATCTGGGTGGACATAGGTGCGACAAGGGAGCTGGGGCTCTGCTTTTCCAGCAACTTCCCACTGATCTTTATTCCACTGTGAAGGGAAGGACAAAAATCTGGATCTTAAATAAAAAGTGTTTTCAGTACAGGAAAGCCCCAGCAAGTTTGCTTCACTGTCAATTCAGTGCACTCCTCTGGAGAACAAGTAGCAGATACTCTCTTACGAGCCATGATCATGTTACCAAACCAGCTCCAAATTTAGGCCTCATTTTTTCTCCCTTTCTCCCAATGGCTACCAGAAAAGTCTGACATTAATCATGATTAAAACTGTATTGCTTACAATGAAAATTAGTTACTTGTCCAGCTACTCCCCAAGCAAAACTGACAAATAGCTCCAGAGAAGCATAAAATCCATCAATTACTTCTGAACTTTATCCAAAGAGAATTTATTTATCAGCATGACAAGTGAAGCATAAGGATTAATCTATTTCAAACAAAGATGAAAGGACAGCATAAATTCTGTTATTTAAAGTATTTACCTTGTACCTGAAGTTGTCCATTGGCACAAAATCTACCAGCATGAGGTACTTTGCGTATGGGATTAAGCCAGAGACTTTGATTTTGCATTGTGGAAACATTCGTCTGAAGGAGAAATGAAAAACAGAGCATAAAGATTTCTCCATAAAGCGGCTATTAATGATCAAGCAGCATGTCATGTTTACTCACTACTGTGCAAAGCCTTGGCAGCAGCATTTCTCCAGCCAGCTTTGACCATTTGTCCATCTTATTGATGGACTTTCCAGTCCTATGGGTTTAGATGGATAGACACTAACAGGACAGCAGTCACTGAAGGCCTGACACTGTTACTGCTTTTGTTCTTCCAATTCCTCTAACACAACAGTGGGAAACTTAAAAGGAACTATTTGGAGGTTGTATGTAGTTCCTGGCCTGCTGCATCTCTCACAGACCTGGAGGATGGATTAAATCTGAGCGTAGGCAGAAAACACGCTCTCATCTAAGAGCACATGCAGCTTTCTGTTCCCATACTCTTTGCCACTACTTTTAACTTCTGACTCTGCAAAAAGCCTTTGACAGCTACCTCCCTCCCAAAGGGATTATTCCAGCTCACAACAGCTTTGACACAATACTTTACAGTTTCACAATTCTATCTTCTTTCATTGCAAGCTTCACAATGCATGACTCATTTATACTTTAGAGGAGTCTGCACACACAGATCGTTACGAGTTTGTGCCATGTTCTTGTCTGCAAACACAGACCCAAACCCAGGCATTTACTGCACAACTGCTTCTGCCTGTGACCCAGGCAAAGGCAGCCCAGGCCACTTCCCAGAGCAACCCTGAAGTGACAGGAAGAACACTGGTGTTCAGTGGTGAGATAAGGGTACAGGAGTTTTGTCAGCACATCAGCCCCACAGTGACCTTTTGCACTTCACAGTTTGGACTTCTATGACACCCTGAAAGTGCAATTCTTCTGCCAGGATTAGGAAGATCTGCATAACTGGCCACAAAACCAGTTTAAGGGTCATCATGCAAAAAATGAGCCCTTGGAGACTTTGGCAACAACGTGGAGGGGTGTGGTGTGTGTGGGCAGCTGTCCTGTGCCCCTTACCTGCCAGATTTGGTGATGATCATCTCAGTTCCTATCTGGTGAAACTTCATCCAGAGCCCCATGTCTTCGAGGGTGACCACAATGGAGCTCTGTGGGAAGGGCTCCAGGCTGGGGGAAGGAAGAGCCTCACACAGCGTTGTCATGTCTAGAGAGAGAGAGAGGAGATGGTGACTGCAGGCAGACAGGAGGGGAACTGACCCTCAGGGTCTGGGCAGTCTGTGCCACAACAAACCTCTTAAAAACTGTTAGTTTTCTTCAAAGGATTTTTGTCACTTAGCAGGCTCAGAGGTGCAGAGCCTTTTCCAACAGGTTTGGTTTTAGCTGGTACGTCCTTTTGTAAGGATCTGTGTGTTGTACCAACTCAAGCTAAATTCCATTGTTACAAAACCCACACTGGCAGGTAGCCACAATCCACTGTTCTGGTATGGTCAGGGTTACACAAAACACTTTATAAAGAGAATACAATGAAAGCTGAAAGGACTGGAAAGATTTTAACTGCACAGTGGGTAATAGGGGAAAATGACAAGCAGGTAGTAGCAGAGGTGAAAAATCCCCCCAGAAGACAAAGATGAGACAGACAGGAGTCCTAAACGTAAGTGAAGGCAAGAAAAGAAGGTGACAGAGATAGACTATGGATAGACTATATTCTGAAAAGAGGATGGCTGGTCTGAACTGGAAGTGGACACAGGGAGCACCAAGGAGCCTGTGAGAGTGGTGGAAGGTGCCTCTTCAGTAGCACACCATGGCACAGTGCTGCAATCTGCCTGCACTTTATCTTGGAGGCACAGGACCAACTGTGGGCCTGGGGAAGAGGAAAGGGAAACCATTGTGGAGGAACTGCCTTTGGTGTTGATGGTACCAACCACCTCTGTAGAGCTGTTTGAATTAAAAACCTCCTTAAAACCTCCAGTGGATGCTCTCAAAAATATTGTAAGGCAGGCAAGACTGCTGCTGCCATACTGAAAAGCCCAGCTCCATTTTAAGTCAGAACGTGACCCGGTACAGTTCTGGTGGGCTGAGTTCATACCCAGCAGGGCTTTAGGAACACTGCCCTGAGGTCTGACCTGGGGATGAGGAGCCTTCTTGGTGGGGCACCCACGGCAGCAGTGCTGTCCCAGCTCAGGGCTAGCAGGACCTCTCTGGGTAGTGCATTAGCAGCCAGGCACAGCTTTGTTTAAAAGGTAGATTTTTCTGCCTCTCAGCCTGATCAGATCTTATTCAGAGCATAGCAGAAAAAAGGGAATTTTTACCTTGTTACAGCTTTCCTGAGTAATGTCTTCAAATGAGTATTCACAAAAAGTAGACAACTATTTTCAGAGAAATTAGCTTTTTTTACAAAGGGACATCTTTCCACCAAAACAATCCAGTCCAAGTCTAAGCAGTTCTTCCCTCAGTATTATGAAGTAAAAAACATTAAAATTTAATTTTATCAGTTTGTAGAGGTCTTTAGGCATTTAAAAAAAACCAAATCCTCTACCCTTTTTTCTGCTTTGATCCAACATTAATGAACTGGCCAAGAAGTGACACCTAGTTTGCTCACCAAGATTAGCCTGTTAACATCTTCTTACTAAAGCTTCCCCCATATCCTCTTGCAAAGACATGAAAGCTGCCATGAGACCATGCATTTGGTAGCTCAGTGCAGCACATGTATCGAAAGGAGTTAAAATAAAATTGGGCTGATTTCCCACAGGAGCCATCCAGTCACAAATAAATGCAAATAGATTTTGATTAGCTAGACAGATGTTCACTCCTTCTCTAAATGAATTTTAGAATTAGCATTTCTCTAAGAAAATTCCAATGGCATTAAATGAGACTACAATAAGGCAGATCTCAGGAGTCCTTAATGAGAGGAGATTTCCAATGTAGTTGAGAGGAATTGAAGTGAAAGGAGTTCAACACTGAATTAAAAATCAAAAGCAGATGTTATAATCTGGTTTTTACCAAAGTGAGTCCACAAAGCACCTGTATGAGCATGATGCTTCAGGAGACAGGGACAATAAATGTTGCAGCTAAGATTTTAAAATGCAGTTAATGCCTTTCACCATGCAGGTTTTGTGTGCACGGGCTGAGGCTGAAAAGCAGCACTTGAACAGTGTACATGAGGACCTGGACCCCAGCAATGGTGTGAGCTGGTGAATGGACCCACACAGCTGCCGTCGGCTCCAGTGGGATCCTGCAGTGATGGATCTATTTGTAGGATCCACTTTGGATTTTGTTTGCAAATTTTGTTTGGATTTTTGTTTTCCTCCTAGTTTGTGCCTGTGTAACTGATGGCAAGGCTCATGCACTCACCCTCCCACAAAGATGCCTGAGTGTCCGAATTACGGCACGGAGAGGGTTGGGCAGACTGTCCAAGCACTGAACGGAACTTGTGTGAGCTGTACTTCTATGGTTTCCTCTTCTGTGCAACTTGGTTTTATAACCATTATTATCTGAAAGAGATTTAAACCTTTTCCAGGAATTCTAGTTTTACTTTTTAAAAAATATCACTATTATCATTGTGTTGGTAACAGCACACATGGCCCAGTTTAAAACATGTTCTTTATGTCCAGATGAGGTTGAAAGGTAGGAAGCTGCTATGATTAAGACACTGAAAATTAAGAGACCTTCAGTCTATTCTGTGCTTAATTTGAAGGTCCTCATACCAATGAGTAGCTTGTGATACAGCTTCTGTATCTAGAATGAGCTGTACATATCTTTTTGTCATCTTGGGGACAGAAAGGAAAGAAGGATAAATGAGAGACAATTTAGTAATGCTTGCAGGGGGAGGAAGATCTTTGGATAGAAGATGCTGGAGTACAATTCCCTCACCTAAAGCAATTCCTCAATTAATTATCCATTACTGAGACCATGTTACAATGTCAGAAAATTTGTTGCAGTCTTCCCAAAATGTGTAGGATAGGATTTGCAATACTGGGAAAACTCCAATAAGGGAAAAGGCTACGTTTACCCAGACTAAAATCAGTTACTATTACATTTGTTGCTGTTATCTTCCTAGTGAAGCCCAACACTAACAGCTACCCAGTGTCCACCAGGGAGGAACACACATCAATATACAAAGCTTTCTAACACATTAATCTTGCAAACAAGCGAAACCCCCCGCCCCCATGTTCTCTGATCTTCTAAATGTCAGTAGAAACACCCTGACCCTCTGGAGGGAACTCATTTCTCAGATCCAGAGCATTTTTTGGCAATAACAAAAGTATGATGTTTCTATAAATGCAACAGCTTCATCTCTCAGATGCATTCAGTCATGATCTGGAATATTTCTGCTGTAGGGGGTCATATACCAGAAACAACCAAGTAAGAAAATGAAGTGAATAATGCAATAGTTGGAATCTTTAACGTGGAAATAACCATAATACAGTCTATATTTTTTTCATTGCTGGTCTTTTGTTTTTCAACTCAAAATTCAAGAGGCAGAAATCAGTATGAATCAGATCAACACAGCAGGGACTGAAAAAACCCAAAACAGCAGCAAAGGTGGGAATCATCTAAATCACTGCACATGTATTTTGCTCATGACTGAGGCAACATCTTGCAGAGAAAGAGGAAGGAAGCTGTGACTGCCCAGCCACCTCTAATGTGCCCATAAACTGCACACCTAAACCTGAGCCAGTTGTTTTCTTCTGATATAGAGTAAAAGCCCAGATTAAATTTAGGGTTCAGTTACACTGACAAACGCAGCACCTCTGGGCTGGCCCTTAGTGTCCCAAGGCATATCTCTCATCGTGCCCAATCCAATCATGCCCCACACAGGAGAGATTAACAGCATCCTATGAGATGGACTGAAGGAAAATGTAATGAAACCCTAAGGAAATCACAAAAATCCTGTGCTGGGTGTGAAGCTGGAAGAAGTCGGCTTTGCCTGCTTGGGGTTCATACTTTCCAAAGGCATAGGAAATAGGAAAAAAAACCCAATACCAGATAGTTTGTATCAGAACTATTATTAAAAATATAACAAGTATTTTCAAACTTTCTGTGGCCTTCAACCTGTAGAACTCAGTGCTTTGCAGACAATACAGAAATAACACCTCCAGCCTTCAGCTGAAGAGTCACACTGCACATGGTGATGTGGGTAAGGGAATTTTGGGCACAGTTGTGAGCAAACCTTTGCTACCTTACAAAAGATCTTCTAAGGCTCTCAAAAAACACTCAGATGCACAATTTTTCATATACTACTATGAAAAAAGCCCAGTTTTTAAATCCTCTTCAGCCCCCTGCACTCTTCTATAAATGCTGGTAGTCCTTCAGCAGCACTTGTTCCTTTTCTGGCATAAGTCTAGGATCTTTCAGTGCAGTAAGAAAAGGGAAGGAGTCTTTCACTTACCTGGTAAAGCTTGCATTTTTCCATGTACTGTGATGTCGAGGAGCTTCCACTCGTGGCCAAGAGAGCCACCAGAGCTCTTACAAGGGGAGCCAAAATAGTCCAGTTCAAAAGCAGATCTGACTTCCTGAAGCAAGCACAAGCCCTTCCTTCCGAGATCCAGTGACAAGAGTGAGCAGGATGGGGATGGGACCCCAAGCACAGCTAGCCAAGGTGAGTTCCTATTTTATGGAGGCTAATAAGCAGGGAGGAGCTTCCCCACCAGGGCTGTCCCCTTGCGAGCCTTTGATGTCCAAAGGGACAAAGAGAGGAAGGATCTGCAGCAATGGCTGGGGCTAGGGGAAGAAAATCAAAGAGAATTAACATGGCTTTGACATACAGGAAACCCTACAGGGGAAATGCACCTTGATTTACTGCTAACGCACTTTTAAACAAATAGAAACAAGACTGAAAACATCAGTTGAGGACTTAGCTACAAAATAAGACCAAATCCCTTAAATAGCAAGCAGGGAGAATTTCTCTTTGGCTGTTCCATGGGTTTGTGACAATTCTCATCTGCAGCACAGAGAGTCATTTTACTCTTCATTTCTGGTATCAGAATCAGGACAGCATCAAGCTCATTTCTTCCCAAGTGGGTGATTAACAGTCTGTATAAAAGTTTGCTCTCACAACTGGAATGCTGCAGCAACACATCCCTTCGTCTACAGATGCCTTCTCCAACAACATAAACGCATTTGATGGTATAACATCACTCATCTGCCCAATTTCTGCATTCTCAGCCTTCAACTGCACTTCTTTTCAGAGAGGATCAGGCACTGAGGTTGTGCCTTACTCAAGGCACTGCTTTTACCCAGGGAAGGCTGGGCAGGAATCGAAGGGCTTGAGCATTTTCCCTTAATTAGTTTATTCTGCAAGTGTGACCATTAGCTTTTGTGCTTCTAAGTGCTTACAAGTGCT
The DNA here is from genome assembly GCA_013397795.1 of Orthonyx spaldingii. Taxonomy (NCBI): domain Eukaryota; kingdom Metazoa; phylum Chordata; class Aves; order Passeriformes; family Orthonychidae; genus Orthonyx; species Orthonyx spaldingii. Next base: position 301,092 of record VZTJ01004863.1, on the reverse strand, counting down.
AAGAGACAGCAATCAAGGCTCAAGCTCCAGGGCACAACACAGCCACTGTACCTCCGTGAGGAAGGGGGTTCTGTGCATTCACACAGAGAAATGGCTGCACCAACATTTACAGGACCAAGACGGTCAAAAAGTGGAGGTCAAAAGCAGTCTGAACGGGCCAGTGCTGGGTCCTGCACAGCAACTTTAGGAGCTCTTCATTTCAAAGAACTTGCTATAAGGCTCCAACCCTTTCACTGTCTAGATTTATTCCAAATAAAATAAACGTTTTTTCTATTTTGTCGGTGATGTTACTGGGACATCTGATCTTCAGTCTGACGTACAAAACAAATTTTGGATTTATTTAGTGAGTTTCTACACCCAAACAACATTCCTTCAGTTCAGTTTTTACTGCCTTTTGGAGCAGGCAATGTAAGGAGTAGCAGGGAGGACAAAGGAGCTTAATCAGAGCAGGGACTGACTCTCCCAGTGGTGTATACTGAATTTTAGGCATCCCAGTGCTAGCCAGGGAGAAAAAAGCCAATGCTTAGTGTGGCAAGGGAGAAAATTTTAAAGGGTTGGAGAATCTGGGAAGTCCTGAGGTGGTTTTTATAGCAGGAGATGGTCCACTGGCTCCTGGCACCTCTGAAGGACCACATCCAGCCTTGCTGGCATCCCTTTTAAATCACTGGGTAACACAGAAGACTACAGGCTTTTCTCCCTCAGCTAACTTGGAAACATCCAGAGCTGTGGAGCCTCAGTATCACTGAAGAGAGGACTACCATGTGGTGGAGAAATGTCAACTTGTAGCTCAAATTATTTATTAAATAATTTATTTATTGTTATATTTTTATATTTATTTATTAAATTATTTATTAACTATGTGGAGAAAAAAATCAGAAGGGAAAAGGTCAGCTGAAACGGTATCAAGGTCAGATCTCTGCTTGTACTTGCACAGCCACTACCAGACACAAACAAAATAGGATGCAGAAATGCTTTTCTGCTGTGCTACAGAAAGAAAGCCAGCATCGAATCTGCTCCCTGCTCCATGTTCTGCTTTTCTAATGCTAGTATTTTAATTGTAGAAAGTGGAAAAAGACAACCATAATCAGAATCTGAAAAGGAAAAATAGAACAAAAATTGGGTCACATTCAAGCTAGCAGCGAGATGAATCAACATCCCACACAGTCAGAAACCACACAGCAGCAGCAGCAGCAGCACTGGGAATTTCAGGCTTCACCTGACAGGAGCGTGGGATGTGTATCATGACTTACTGCTTCTTCCACAAAGGTTATGAGATGGTCTCCTGCTGCCACTTCATTTGCACACTGCGTGTCAGCATGTCTGGGGAACACACATTTGCTACAAGTACTCAAATCCTTTTGGCTTCTCCCAGCTGATTGATGGGGAAGGTGGAGCCATTAATTACCCATGACTAGTTAACAACCAGCTTTCTCCCAGCCATTCTAGTTGCACTGGAAAGGTTTTAAAAGTGAAAAAAAGGTGAATTTGTAACTATTGCTGGAAAGCATGGCTAATAGGAGCAATCCCCAGGAAATTAATCCCTAGCAAAGGGGGAATTTAGCACATTATTCTCATCTGTCCATCCATGGAGAGCCCTCAGGCAGTTTGATGGGAAGTCAGAGGTGAATGTGCTGGTGTCTAACAATTCACTGGCAAATTGGAGGCTGAGGGTGTGGAAAGGGATGGGAGAAAGAGTGGATCTGACACGTGTAAGTCAGTGACATACACGGCCCTGCTCTGAGCCCATTTACAGCAGCAGGTACAAATCCTGCTGAGCCCAGCTCTAACAGCAGGCTCTGCCCTATGCCGAAGGGATGGGGTAGGGCAGGAGTGAGGGGATGTGTGATGACAAAAGCAGAGGCCAAGAGCTTTTGCTTTGCATTTCTTTGAGAAGCCGATTAGAAAGAAACATCCCCCTCTGGGTTTTCTAGTAAAGCAAATGTTTTCTGGCATTTCTTCTTAAGTGAAGGTTTAACCCTTACTGCTCAACAGGACCCTGTAGGGAGCTGGTTTGCACACAAGCGTCTGAGCTCTCCAGCACAGTGATATCTTGCTATCTCTGACTGCTGCCTGGGGCTCCCAGACTGCTGGAGAAGAGATAAGGTGTCAGGCTTTGGCTAATGGGGTCAGAATTTGCAATCGACTGTGCCCAAGGCACCACCACCTCTGCCCAGGCAGAGTTCCCAGGGAAGCATTCTGCCCGGAGAGCAAGCTCCAGTGTGGGGCATAAAGTTACCACCTGGGAGAGAGCTGAAATATAAAAGTCATCTTTCAAAAGAACCAGCCTTGGATTATTTCTTGTGGGTGCAGTAGCCAGTATCCAACCTCAGGTTTCCCTCTGTGAGAAAGCGTTACCATATCAGCTTTAATAAACTGGGCTTAGGCGAGGCTGCCTTGTCTGCCTGGATCTGCACAAGCAGGAAAGAACAACATGGAGCAGTACAAACTGCATCTAAGAGCTACTCCCCTCTGAAACGTGAGGAAAGCCTTCCTGCCATTTAAATGTCATTCATTTAGCCAATTCCCACCTGGCACACGGAGGCCACAGTCCCAGAGCATCTTGGCAACCCTTTGTGAAGGATCCTCTGCCATCTGCACGGGATGAGTACTGAAAAGTGAAAAGACAACATGTCATTAACAGGGCCCAAAATAAAACAGATAGCTCTGCACTGATACCTACTTACTTTCACAGTTCATTAAAAACATGAAGTGGCCTCAGATTCTCCAGAATCCACGAACTGGCTCTTTAAATCCAGGCTCAGATCCCTGTGAAGCAAATGCAGCCTGATTTATGCACACAGGGCCATGGGGGAAAGTCGAGTTTTTCCAGAGAAAAGGCTCGATGAAACTCTTGCTCCTACAGCTGTGCCAGCATGTGACTCCTTGTGCTTGTTAGTGTGTGGCACCTCACCCAGGAAATAGGAAATACAATTGCAGAGTCGGCCAGGACAGAGTTGCTAAGCTCTGGCAGCACAGGCACAGCCTGAACTTGGGCAGCTTTCTGATCAAGTCTTTGTGGATGGCTACAGGAATGGTAAAAGCCTGTTTTGAGAGCCTCTGAAGTGCTACGTATCTCCTATCATGCTGCAGCATAAGAAACAGTTCCTACTCAGCTCCTTACAGCAGCTCACATAACACAGCATTTTCTTCTGATGGAGGGAAATGGCACCTTTCCCCCTGCTTTTTAGGGTTTTGATTGATTTTTTTCCTGGGAAAAGCTATCTCGTGTCTTCAGGTATATTACAAGTGTCATGCAGACCTTCCTACCCTGTGACCAGTGCCAAGGACCCCACAGAAGGCAGATCTCCGTAGGGCTGAAAACCCCATACTGAGACCCAAATTGTATCACCGCCCCCAAATTTTCCCGGTGCTCTCAAAAGCGCAAAAATGACATTTGGCAAACCAAAACAGCTGGTTGGAGAGGGCCTGTTGGTAACATCTCAAGGCTAATTCACCACAGGGTCCCTGGACAGAGGTGCAGTGAGCTGTGGGGACGGGTCACAGGATGCAGGTCAGCTGTGACAGGATCTCTTCTGGAAGGGGACATGGGAAAGCAGCTCAGATAGACAAAAGGTTGTACATTATAAACTTAACACAAGACTTTTCCTTTTGCAGGTTTGCGGATTGAGGTATCTGGCCGCAAAGCTAAAGAGGACACTCCTCTACCTCCCTCATATCCGCCCTCCCCAGGCCTCTGCAATGAGCACCCTGCTCCCAGCAGTTCGTTAGCAAGGAGACAAGAAGGGAAATACTTAGCGGCCACTTAACACTGCAGGCTGAGTTTGGCCTCAAAGGCTACAGTCCAGAGTCAAATGCAAAATATGTCTGTCTAGAGACCTTTCAAGTTCTCACAGACTCCTGATGTTGGGTGCACTGTTTTCCTGTCAACCCATTGTGCTTCCCAGACACAGCTCAGCGCTCTGTCCCGCTCAAATCCACAAAAAATACCTACTGAAAGGACTTGCAGCAGCAAGGAGAGCTCTGCAGACAGCACAGCAAAGGGCCACCGAGCAGCACGGTGCAAGCACTGCCTGTCCAGCCCTGCGTCGGGAAGGCTCCTTCCTGCCACAGCTGGGACACAGCAGCCCTGCCTGAACTCACTGCTCCCCACCGGCATGAAGGAGCAGTCCGAGAAAACAGGCAGCAAGTAACTCTGGCTTAACATCCATCTGTAAACAGTTCTATATTTGTGCACATGTGCACACACACATATGCAAAGAGAAGCATCATGCAGAGCATAAAAAGTGCTGGCAGTTAACCACGAATTGAGACCAGACAAAAGCCCTGAGCACAATGGGTTCTGCTGAGCAGAAGCCCAGCAGGCAATAGTGCAGCAATCGCTGTTAAAAAGCTGATGTTTAAAAAAAAAAAAA
>VZTJ01004863.1:240718-296684 GCA_013397795.1 Orthonyx spaldingii | reverse complement strand
AAAAAAAAAAAAAAAAAGCCGCAGCTCAGACCCAGAGGTTTTATCTAAACTTTATGGACTTTAGAGATTGCTGATACACTGCCACGGTACTTTGGCTTCCACAAAAGATTGCTTTTGTTGGTGATCAGGCATTTGTAAAGCCAGGAAACCAACAGGTAAAAGCCAGATTTCAATCATGCAAGTCAGAGTGCAAGTTACTTTGTTTGGCAAAGGCAGATCTGTTCTGTCATAAGGAAGTTTCCATAAACTGTTCATCACAGTAAGGTTCTAATCAAACCAGGAAATCAATAAATAGTATAATTCCTTATCAGAGGAACTACCTTCAAAGAGCAAATTAAAATTGTTAAGATTTGAAGTGTTTGGAATTTTAAAATAAAAACTGCTGTGAGCTCTACAGAGCTGTGTAGAGCTCAGTTCCTCCAACATCACTATTGCCTCTAAAGAACTTTCTAAGGAAGTTAACTATCATTACCAGAAATCATGACAAGAGAACAATTAAACCATACGCAATAGATTTTGATTCAGAGCACTTACAATAAATCAGGTTTCATTTTAATAAGATTTCATTACTGTGTATTTATTTTCCTTTTATGATATTATTTATAATTTCTTTAGAAAAGAACTATAAAAAAATATATAGCCATAGGGTACATACAACTGCACATGCATCTCCCAGCATGAAGGCAACTGAACACACAGGATGTCTAACTGACCTGTAGAGTCTGAGCTGAGCTTTACAGGATCTCCCAAAAAAACCTGAACACCAAGAAAGATTCATGCAGTACATCCTGCAAAATGCTTTTTGAAAACTGATATAGAGCATTTTGATGGGACATACATCACCTGCAGCAAAGTCTGAAGGCAGTGACAAAGAGCTGAAAACATAAATGGATTTTAAGCAGAAAGCTCTGGGATAAACTCTGAGCTGTACTTGCTCTCACCCAAGTTGTTCATCACCTCGCAGCAAAATGATATTTGGGTCTATATTAACAGTATTCAGGTAAGAATCTTTCAACACCACTGATAATAGAAAAAAGCATCTGTCAGATTTCATGGATTCCTCAAATCAGCACTGGGACGAGGCTGCCATAAGTGTACATGAACTGGCAGAATCCAACACAGCTGCCACTTCTCCTTACGCTCCCTAATCTCTCCAGATTTTTTTCCTTCATTCCTCCCATACAGTGACATTTCTCATTCTTTGTTGCAGTCATGGGCTGGGGGACAGACTGTGGGCAGATCACAGCCCAGGGCTCCCTCCCCCTCCCCAGCAGATTGGGAAGTGTTTATGACCTGGCTCTTATGGCTCTAGAGGTGCTGAATGGCCTTTTCCCCCCTGCGAGTCTCAGCTCCTGATGGGCAGCTACAGACCAACTTTTAGCCGGTTTGGTCCGTAGTTGTGGATTTTATTGCCCAGTTTGTCTCTTCAGGTCACATTTGTAAGCTCCAGAGTGGATTTTTCCCTGGGTAACACTCTGCAGCTCAAAGAACTCTTCTTGTTTTTATTACATCCTTAGTGATTAAAGGGATATTTAAACCTCACTATGTTCCCTGCTGTGAATATAAAAGCCTAGCATCATTTCAGATAGATGTGCTTAGAAAAATAAATTAAAAATTAGCCCTACTATATAGAACAAATGCTTCTAAGCAGTTAAGAACATCAGACACCTGAATGATTTAAATATATTGGATGCAATTCCTTAAGAAACCAAGGGATGACATATGGCTTTGTCCTGTCAGAACAGTTTATAGACAAGCTTCCCTTGGAAGGAGGACAACAGAGGTGTGCAATGAGTGCATTATACTGAAAATAGTGGATTTTTTCTACTTAGGCATAAATGACTGAGATTTCTTCTCCTCTCTAACCCTGCAAACACCAATACACATAATAGATGCCACTCTTAAAAACACAAACTTTGTTTTTGTGAGGCAAAACTGTTTTAAATGACTGCCACTTCACAGCCTAACCTATGCCTGCCAACCAAGCTTAGATACAAACAATGCAATGTAAATTCAGCAGAAATATTTAAATTGTGCTCAGAAAAGCGCTGGGGAGCGTGCAGGAGGAAATCAGTGTCATGTTTGGGAGCAAGCATGCCTGTGAGCACAAAGCAGATGGCTATCAATAATGAGGTCACTGGTTTTGCCACCCTCTAATACTGCAGTTACTGGTTTAAGTTTCTGCAGGGAGCTGCTGCTGGGTTCAGATTTGGTGAGGTGAGCCTGCCTGAGATGGAGGTTTGGACTCACCACCAAGGGGCTTCATTTTCAAGTAACTGCTGACAGTGGAGGGAGAACCTACCAGACTTGTGCTCTACAGGACAGGAGTGGACAAGTTACAACAGCAGTCTGGGAGGGCTGATTTATATTATCAGAAACCTGATGCAAAAATTTGAAATCTAAATCCATTCATGGTCTCCCAGTATGTCTTTCTGACTTTTTTGTCTTGTATTTCCTCTCCAAGATGGAACTACTCCTTCTCCTCCCTTTGCATCATACTGTGAAGTTGTCCAAGGAAGGAATTGCTGACTTCTGGAGTTCTTCACCCCAATTCCAGATTTTCTCTTAAGAGAAGATCACTTAAACTTGTTTTGAACAGCAATGTTCAGGCATCTCCACCTAAAAATATGGTAATATTAAAGAGGTTCCATTACAGAGATAATTTATAGGGTTTTCTGCACTAAGTGTGATGATTTCCTTTCCTTGTTGAAAATATAACCACAAATATAACCAGATGATACATATGTGAAAATAGCACAGAGTTGAGCAGCAAAGTGGCAGGGCTTCTTTCTGTGAGCCTACTGTAAAACAAACTGGCAAAACCACATGTAAACCTTATCACCTCATTATCAAAACTACTGGGGAACTGGAGGGAGACTGGATGAGGTGAACACCAGAAAAGATTAGAAGAGTTGGTTAAGGAAAGCTTCCCTGATTGATGGCCCTGTTCACAAAGAAGAAATGAACATGTCTGCAGGGTGTAAACATACAGATGACAGAGGAATTAATATTCTACAAAGGGATATAATTATCTTCATTAGTTGGGGTGAAAATGAGAGAGAAGCAATTTGATTATCCAGGAAAAATCATTGCAGCTGTGCAAGGGCAGCCTATTCACAGAGGAACAGGCTTTTAATGGCTTTTTGCACACACCAGTGGCATTGCAGAGAACAATCCTGCCTTCGTGTGAGTAAAGAAGGCTGTGAGGTATCTGCTCCTCTCTTATTCCTATGATTCCTCAAATGAGCACTAAATGAATTCTGGGGGCCACAGGGAAGAATGGATGTATGAACAGGCTGCTTCCCAGTGGGATGGAACCCAGGCTCACTGACACACTGTGGGTTACAGCACATACCACACATACAACAGAGAAAATCCTGTATTTCTATACATCATAATTCACAAAGGACCAGCTACTGACTCCCAAGAGAGGTGTGATTGCAATCTAAATGTCACTGACCTTGGGAGAGCACTCCTCTTTCCCACTCCAAGGCTTAGGTCAGAGTGAGGGGAAAGGTGACAAGTTTTTGAGCCACTGGGTTACCTTTCCCCAGAAGTGCCTTTGGGTGACAGTGGGGATACACTGAAGCCATAACACCAGTCATTGTGTTAGAGCTGATCAAAGATTGATCCATGGATGAAAGAAGCATTTTGTCTGCAATTCTGAAGCACAAAATTTATGAGCTGTTCTCTGGACTTTCAGAGGGCTTCAAACGGCCCTCAAGGGAGAGGAAAGAACTTCAGGTTACACAACCATGCCCACTCTGTTCATTTAACTCCTGCACAGTGTTCATGGTTCAGCAAGGCATTTTCTGTGTTCTAACAAACTCCTGCCACAGGCAGTTCCTCCCTTTTTCCATCATAACTTTCTTTTCTATTCCTTGATAACCAAGAGCCAAAACCAGAACATTGGCTGTGCTGAGAAGTTCTTTCCTTTGAGGAATCCAACCTAGGGCTGTTTGTGCTGGGATGAGCAATACCTCCCTCTCTTCTGTTTCAGCCCTAGTGTTCAAAGAAGTGCCAGACTGAGCTTTGCAAACTCAAGTCCTTTTTACCAGGATTGATATAGCTCTGCTCAAGGCAAGGGCTATTTCTCATGGATTCTGGAGAGGAATATGTACATGTTTGTCTGGTAAGGTCAACCTTGAGATTGACTTCTCACCCTTCAATATCTGGGTTATGGTCTGATTAGCAGAAATGCAGCAAACCCATCAACTCATTGTTTAAAGACAGCTTTAACCTTGCAGAGAAGTAAAACTCACATAGCAACAGTTATTTAGGAACAGAACATGTCAGGTTCTCATTTAGCACTTACTGCCTGAATTTTTTCTTGCCTGAAGACAAATGAAAAATATCCTTGCAGAAATACAGGTCTTTTTCCATTTGCATCAGGATCAGGACAGTCATAATAAAGGAAATCATCACTGTTACCCACATGTCCCACTGACCAGCTTTGGTTTCTGCAGTGCAGCCATCTTCAATGATTTTGTGACCCAAGGAGTTCCAAACTGCTTCTGTGCCACATCCTCATTAGTTATTTCTGTCTTGCATTAGGTGAGACCATGACAACAAATCTGCAGTGGGATTATCACCATTAAAAGGTTTTCTGACAAGCCCGGCCTTACAACTTGCTTGCCATCCCCAAAGTTAAAACTGAAGCCTGCATCTTACTAATATTTTATTCAGCAACATACCAGGAGTATTCAAGCCTCAGTATGTTTCTGCTTTGCAGAGATAAAAATTATGTTAATGGATGAAGATAGTGTGGGAGATGGTTATTCTTGAGCAAACTCTGCCCAAGCTGAAGGATCGTGGGTTTCCTGCCAGCAGTTCTGCCCCAGCTTCTCCAGAGGATTGCCTTCAGAAATGGAGTTGGGCCCTTAAGAGAGCCATCATTTAAATGCATTTACCAATCAGAAGTCACCTTAAATAAATCTCAGTGTACTTATGCTCTCATTCCATGTTTAGCCAAATAATGTAAGAGATTTTCTTCAGCAAATAAACGAGAATTCGGCAAAAATAAAAGCAGCAGATTCAACTCTTCCCATTCCAACATCATTGTGCAGCAGGCAAAATACTATCTACATCAGTGTCTTGGCAGTGAGGAAACATTCTCAAAACAACAGTATCACAGCAGTAATGTCTTCTGCTTTGGAAATGTGTTACCTTGATGTTTATATAGCCACAGGAGACCATTCAACAGTGGCCATGTGTTAATTCCATTGACATTATCGCTCAAATTCAGTCACAGGGGCAGGCGAATTCTTTTTTTTTACATGGCTCTTTCATCTAAAAGAGAATAAAGTAGGACATAATGGATGGTTAGTAACATACTGTTAAATGGTTACAAGACACAGGAAATTTCAGCCAGGGAATGGGAAAAACTGAAAAATCCAGTTAAGTCTTAATTAGAACAGAGACTTGGTTTTGCAATACTGCATTATGCCAATTTCTCAGCATTCAGAGCTAAGGATTACTCCAAAAAAAGGGAACATGTTCTACATTTACATGAGCAGACACTTTTTAGTCCTCTCCAGAACTCTGCTCATGGGAAGCTCTGAGTTATTTGCAGTTATTTACCATCACAAAAACCCAGGTAACTTTTTGTGTTGCTCTCATTTAACTTAACTATGGGAGTGGTTCCTAGTGGATACTCATATTCAATCACTCAAGATGAAAAAACCCATAGTTTTACCTAAAATTGACTAGAACATAAAGCTATAAACAATTTATGACATAAAAATGTCCTAGCTGTAAATTCAGTGGCCATTTAGGGGAGGGGGGACAATTTTGGACAACTAGTTTTTATTTGATGGAGACAGAAAATGAAAGATAAATTGAAAAACTCACCAGCTAGTGGGAAAGCTCTCAGGCAAAATTGAGTTCTTTTGACTTATGATTTAACCAATATATCAATGGCATTATCATGAAATAGATACAGAAAGTGAATATTGACAAAGCCCAGACACAGAACCCACAAAGAATGAACCAGCTTCTAGTCTGACTTATTCCAAATGTATCACCAGTTCTGCTGCTATTATTCTGAAAGTCTCCAGGGCTTCCTTGCTGGAGCAATATCAGCCACTGAGGATGGGGGAGAAAAGCTGTTAAAGAAAATTATATTCTTAATAAACACTGCCTCAGGGATCCCATGAAGACAGGTGTCACTGAACAGAACTTACACTAGTTGTTCTGCAGAGTTCATCTACATGCAACAGCCACAATAATTTCAGGGAAAAGTAAGTGGGGCTGAATTTTTTACCAACAGAGATATTCCCACCTTCCCTTGGCCTTTTGCATTTTTCAGTGGTTAACTGTGAACTTTTGAGTTAGCATGTATTAAGGAAGTTGAGTCTGTTTATTTTAAAGCACCTATTTTCCATGGAAATTTTAGCTGTAGAAATACTTTATGGCACTGTGAAACTGTACACACCATAAGCCTAGGGTGACACACAACCTGAGGCTGCCCTTGGCTCAATTAACAAGTTAAGCAATTCTTTGAGCATCTAGTGCCATCTCTTAAGGGGAAAATTATCACTGCAGTCTTACTGAAAGAGTTACATTTTATATATATCCACACATTTAGAAGAGAAAACGTGACTCTTCAAGAGGAGCTATTTATGTTTTGGTACCTTGTTGAAATCAGGCACATCCTTTGGAAGAAACATTGTCCCCCTCTTCTCTCCCTCTTCCCCAGCAGACACTCTGCACTTGGAAATAACATTTCCATGTTTTCATATTTTTTCCAGGTACTTTTTCCACGTGTTGATAGTACCAAATAACAGGCAGTTGCTACACTGTTGTGTCTGTGCCTGAGTTGTTGTAGCTGAAAGACGACCACACACCCAGCCTGGGCATTATCCCATTCTGGGTATTTCTGAGTTTCACTGACATTGCAACAAGTTCATCTTATTAAAAAATAAAATGCAGCAGGAGTGCATTTAAGCACAGACTATTCACTCCCTCTTATGCTTTAATCAAATTCTCAGTTATCTAGAAGTGAACTCCCCAATTTGGAGGGTAACACCTGAAGAGCAGCATCTGAATTATGCACAGTTGTTAAGGCCCTTGTGTCTGGCTCTCAACAGCTGCCAATACACACGTCCAGGGACTCAGCCCAGGCCAGGCAGCTGCACATGGACATCTCTGTGGCAAGCGGGAGGCTGTGCAAGACATCGAGGGATTGAAACAACTCCCAGGCTTTCTAGCAATCCTGCACTGCTTCCTCATCTTTCCTACACTGAGAAAAACAGCTATATTAACAACTTCCAAGGAAAAGAACAGGCCTGGTAAAATGTGCCATTGTAGGAGAATCCTTGTGCAGTTCATTGGAATATTAATTTTAGAGACAGTAAGAAGCATCACAGTGCACCCACGTGTGTAGCAGTAAAGGCACTTGGCTTGTTAGGCTTCTGCAGAAAGACCCACTGCAATTAAATCAGCCCTGTCACAATTAAAACATAAGCTGACAGCACTGCCTAGATGCCAGCAGCTAGTTCTGTGCACTGGCAGAATCCAAAGGCTTCCTCAGCGTGCAAAGCAATGGGATCACAGACCAGGTTATCAACATGAATCCTCTGCACTCCTCTTTGCAGAAATACTTTACAGTGTGCAATCCCAAGCTGTTATTACATTCCAAGAAAGCCAAACTGAAAAATCACCTTTTACCACTGCTACTTGCTGTGAGAAAACATGTCAGGCTCTTTGTTTTGCTCCCAGGAAAGCCCATTTACTTATTAAGTGTAGGAAGCATTTCCTGCAGGGTGTCTATTGGGAGAGTCATGACAGAAGTTATATGTTTAAACTTGTGCTGCTTACTTGAGGGCACAGCATTGCAAATTGATGTTGTAAGCTCAGAACTTCCACTATGAATTACTAAAGTTTAATTTTTTTTCCCCCTAACCCACTCTAACCTAATGGTGATCTAATATAGAGCCAAGACATTCCTAAGAGCCAAGTTTCTATATTCAAACTGCTTTCTGACATCCACATAGCATGGGGAGTTTCTTCGTGAGTATATTGGCTCAATTAACAAGTTAAGCAATTCTTTGAGCATCTAGTGCCATCTCTTAAGGGGAAAATTATCACTGCAATCTTACTGAAAGAGTTAGATTTTATATATATCCACACATTTAAAAGAGAAAATGTGACTCTTCATACATATTAGGGTGTAAATTTAAGGAAAAGAAATCTCTGGTGTGACTTAAATTACAAGGAATCAAAGAACACTTCTGAAGTATGAAGCTTTTCTGCTCAGACATCCTTTACTAATTACTGAACAGCACGTGTTCAGTGCTATATTAGACCATAGTTCATGCAATGCTTATTGCAAATAAAACCCAGTTGCATATTATTGCTTGTGAACAGCCCTCTGTATTTGTCAGACACCTCGCAGAAGTAAAATGAAAAGAATATGAATATAGAAGCAGGTTCTTAGGCTGTGGATATATGTAATAATTCAGCATTCACACAGGAAGCACTATTTCTAAAATACATTTGCCCTGTTACATGGCCTTTCACTTGTAGTTATTATATCACTCAACTAAAATTAAATGAATACCATTCCAATGTGGTTCTCATACACTTATACCATATATGAACTTTGTTTATATTCCATTTATACTGGAATTCATGGTTGTTTGTAAGGTCTCTGAAAGAGATGGGAGAGAAAAAAATAGGCCAAGTAATAAAACTTGAGAGGGGGACATCTGTGTCTAATCTGAGAGCAAAAACTACTTTTTACCATATATGTTGACTCGGCTTTAGATAGGCAGTTTCCTTCAGTAAGACAATGCACTTAGAGGCACTGCAGAATGTTCCTCCCATTTGGATTGTACAATTAAAGGTTTTTCTACCAGCTACAGACACGATAATTTAATTGTGCAGAGAAATCTTACATGCAGGCAGAAGTGTGATTTTACTTTTCCCGTTGGTAGAGGTGATTTGGGTTCTCTGATTCTGCAGTCAGTGCACGGCCTCAGGTCCACATCCCTGCTCTCTCTCCTGAGCTGCCAGATGGCTGCAGGACCTGATCTCATCTCTGGGCTGCTCCAGATAACAGAGACTGTCTTACAAGATTTTATCCAAGTATTTCTTCCATCATTCTCACAAACATCTTCATTCCTGACTAGAATTTTACATTAAGAAAACTTTCTCAAAACACTTCACATTTCCACAAGTTGCATATTTATCACTGACTCTTGGGCTCAGTTACACCAGCACAAGCCCCATGCCACTGCCATGAACTTGGGCTGAATTAATCAGGATTTACACTGACAAAGCCAAATGAATTATTTGAGCCCTTTCACACCAGACTGACTGTCAAGAGATACCCATGACACCCCAGTATAATATGCTGCACATTATGAAAATGGAAACACTCAGAGGGCTTCTCATATGGGAATTAAGGAGAAAAAAAAAAAGGGAAAAACATAGTCATGGGGCAAACAGATTGGGTAAAAAGCAAGTATATAGTGAATCTGTTTTCCTGTCAAGTGTCAGTATTAATGGTAACAAAGTAAGCTCTTGGTTTTTTGTTGCCATGGCCAGGGACACAATCCTGTAAATAGCCTATGAGGATTCTCATTCCCTCTGCTCTGAATCAGACCATACATTATGCAAAGGACAAATGGCACAGTAGCAGAAAGCCCTTAGAACTGAATGAGGTTAAAACCAGCAATGTTCTGTAGTCTCTGTAGTTTCAAGGTAGATCTTGGACATCCATTGAGGGTGGGGGGTTGGTCCCCCACTTTTTACCCCTCCCTTCCCTCCTCTGTCCTAGGGCCCCCTCTAGTGCTGCCAGAGCAGCCAGCGTAGCTCCCAGGTCACGAGACAACCCTGGGCACTTGGCTGGAGATGCACCTACAGCCAGCAGACACCTGCACAAAGCTGTGCTGAGGCCAGTGAGCTCAAAGACAGCTTTGAAGGCTAGACCCGAGGTTCTGGAGTTGGCTAAACAAGCACTTGCTGATGGGTGTCATCCTCACAGATGCATTAAACAGCAGCAACAACAAAAATGTCCATCCAGGGAGATGCACCTTTTAATCTCTAGTGAGATTTGCCTGGGATTCTGGAAGTATTAATGTGAAAGAGCCATTTGAGTGAAGATGAGTCACCCTCCAGAAGCCAACAAACCCAGATGCTGGTCTGTTGCCCTCTGCAATCCTACCTGTTCCACCATGCCCTGTGAAGAGAGCTTAGAGTCCCACAAAGGCATCACTTTGGCTAGTACAGCCTGTGGAACAGTACCCTGAGGTTACTCGAAAAATCACAAATAACATCACAACTTAGCATTAGTGGATCCCTAGTCATTAACTGCAAGTGAAAGATGGCAATTAACACTCACCCTACAGTGAACTTCTTACTATCACCTTCAAATGCAAGAGCAAAGCTTCTTCATCCCAGCTTTCCATGACTAAGAGACCACAAAATTCATGTCTGCTGTGCTTTTTTTTCCAATATGCCTCAACTCACTTACCTGCCACCTAGTTTCCTAAAACATGGCAAGTACCTGCAGGAGCAGAAATAAGCTATGCTCAGTGTAGAACTCTGTACACACAGGCTACACCAGATGCTTCACCCTCACTGAAATATCCAATGCAATACTGTGCTTTTAGCAGTGGTGTTAACAGTGCTGTGATCCCACCCTCAATGGTAAGACTTTGTTCTCACCTGGCCCCTCTGTTTCCTTCAGTCCATTTTGTCTTCAGTCAGCTTCACCTGCTGCTGTGTCTTCCTCATCTTTTCCTGGTCCCTTTCTCCCTGACCATATGGTGTTTATTTTGGCTGCAAAAGACATTAATTTCATTATTCATGAGAAATCTCACTCCAATTGAGGAAAAAAAAAAAAAAAACCAAAACCAAGAGACAACAACTGACAAACCCTAGTACATAACAAAATTAAGGAGATGCTCAGCATCTTCCTGGATCTGCTATTTTGGTTGTGGAAGGAAACATTATTAGCTTTTGAAGAAAATGCTACAGCATTTGTCAGACAGTGGGCAGAAGCCACTAATGATAGCTGTGCCCAACAAAATTAATTCTTAGTGAAACACTAATTCTTGCCTGAGAGAGATAGATTCTCAATGGTCTTACTTACACATAGATTATATAATCCCTGTGCCAGGAAATGAAATTGCATTAAACAGCCAAACCCCAGTACTATGTACCTTAAAAATACTTTCACCTTAACAGAGAAAGACATCTCTGTGCAAAGACAGTGCCCAGCAACAGCACAGAAAGGATATCAACTCTCCACAAATTACTCTCCACAGCCATTTCAAAATAATTCCTTTTTCCATTTCCTTTGGAACGAAAATGGTTTTGTTATTTGCCAGAAAGTCTTAACAGTCTGACTTTTCAGTTGCCAAAAAGGATTTGGTTTTTAATAAATTAGTGTCAGGTGAAAGAAAGAAAAAAGCCTCACCCCACTTGGTCACAGACCTCACCTTTAAGTTTACTTTAGGCACCAGACATTCCCATCCCTATGGCTTCACAGGGAAAACCCAAACCAAAACCATACCAAAGCAATATACTTCAGTAGCTGCCATTTATTTGTTTGGCATATCAGAAAGACACCTGGGAAGAAAGATTTCAGAAGCAATGGTTACCCAGTAAATCCTGGAGGCAGATGTAGTGTTTACCTTTGATCTGCAACTTGGTAAACTGGATCTTGCCTAGGCTTGGATTTCAAGACCTTACCACCAGGATTAGACCAAAATAAAAGAATCTACTTCAAGTTATCACTAACTGCAGTTTTACTGTTAATAATTTTTCTTGGTAATTCCACAAGATGATAAGGCCAAACTTCAGGAGGTGCATTACTAAGTGAATACCTCTGTTTGTAAGGATTTGAAGTTCTTGCTCCAAGTACCTTTAGTGATGGTTGTTCAGACAAACATTGTTATCTCAATGCATCCAGGGATCTTGGCATCTTCACTCCAGAATGTGGCTCCGTGAGCTGAAGAACTACATCAACTGTACTTACAGAGAGGTGATTTCACACATGGAGAAGAAATCTTCCTTCAGTGCAGCCCAGCAGTAACACCCTTGCAGAAGAAGGCCCACAGCTACAAATTGCACATTTGAGTAGTTTGAAGGTTAAAATCAGTTTAGAGCAGATGAGCAAATGCAGCTCTTGTTGCTGGCAGGACCAGTTACTCTTCTAGCTCCTAAACCAGGAAAATTTTAAATCCTTCTCAAAAAGCAGGACTAAAATTCAAAAGAAAGCTCAAGACCAGCATTTTAGGAAGTCTGGAGAAAAAAAACCAGAAAGCCTAATACCAAGGAACCCTTAAGAATAATAAAGGAAAAACAACAATTTTCAGTGGTCACATTCAATTAGAAAATCAAATGCTTTATACATCAAACCCAAGCTAAAGCGTGGGCCTAGAAATTTAAATGTGATCTTTAAGTTAGCAATACATTTAAGAATACACGTTAGCCAACAAGTCTGTGTAATTTATTCCATTTGGGTAAAACTGCCCTATTCACAACTACACCCTCCCCCTTCAATTTTTCTTAAGTGGTTGATTTACTTTTTTATGTGCTTTCTTCTAAAAATCTTAAACATCACGCTTATCTAAAACTTGCTCAGTCTTTTACCAGTCAGTGACTACACAGTATGCTATACACTGCATTTATAATAAGCTACAGCAAATCAAAGAGTAAACACTGAAAACATATTACTGCTGAAAACACCTGTTTGCTTTTACCCTCAGCTGCCTCATCTTTTCTACATCAATTGCATCCACCTCACCTACCACTTATAGTAAGTAGTTACACAAACAGCTGCTAACACATCCAAAATGGACAGGCTCACTTCCTTGTAAACCACATTTTCTTCTAAACAAAATCTCCAGAATTTGAGAATAAACTTGCAATACAAAGTTTCCCGCAGCTTCTTTTTATCCACAGTCCATTTAACATTCTGATCAATAAGATCAATCACTGTAATAATGGATCAAGTGCAAATTTGTACAGCCAAATGTTCAGTGTGATCCTGTTCCCCATGTGGTGTCTTCCCCCTCATGTTGTTCATCAGCTTTCAAAGACACCAAGATGGGTGAAAAAGAATTCACATCACATGTCAGTGGGGAAGTGAATCCATTGCAGGCAACCTTGGCCATGCTGGCTGACCTGGGTTCTGGGTCACACAGACCAAACTCATCCCAAGAGCTCTGACAGTCCTCAGAAAATAAAGGGGCTCCCATCACATCCTCCCAACCACTTTTTTGTTACCCAAGAAATAAAAGGAAAGAGAAGCAGTACTCTTTCCAGAACCATGGTACCTTATGCCCTCTTAAACAAACAGAGACAACAGTGCATTTCAACTTTATTAGAAAAGAAACCCAAAAGTTTATACAAAGCTCTGCATTTTACAGAAAACCAACCCCCCAAACACAAAGAAATCCGACATTGCAAGCTGTATGCATTTTCTGTTTTCATATACAGACATATATATATGTACATACACATATATATATGTGTGTGGGTGCACGTGGGTGTATATATAGTGTGACTTTTTTTTTTTGCATGGTTTGCATTCATTATTTTACAAAGTTAGCATTCAGTAGAAAAAAAAAAGGATTTTTGTTACCATTATTTTCTCATATAAATAACTGTGAGCAGTCCCTCTACAGATAGATAAAAAACACCTTTTCGTGTCATTCTGTAAAAAACAGACATTACTGAAATGGTACTGAAACCTTTCAAGTTTTTTTTCAATACCACCATAAAAATATCATCTAGCCCCCAATTCAAAATGCTTGTCCAAGGCATTAGAAGAGAAAGGACTGTAAGACAATTCTGGAAAGATCAGTTCTTTAAGCCAACATTCAGGTAGATAGTTTTTGCTGGACCTCATACATTGGTGTGAAATGAGCACAAACAGGAGAGCAACCTCCCTGTCTGCCTGGAAAAGCTGGTTCTTTTGTCTATTTGAAAGAGTCAAATTCCAACAAAGCACCCAGCAGTGTGAAGGAGCTGACAGACTCTTAGCTCGCCCTCCTTGCCCTATGACAAAGCCACAGGCTCTCTTGATGCAACTAAAATCTCCACCAGCTCAGCAAATTTTTCCTACTCCATTCACCTTAAAAGGAGCTGTTGGATTAATCATGGCATGGTTAGACAGACATCATGTTGCTGAATTACTGGGAGAAAAACTTTAGAGCTAGAGGGGAAAATGCAAGACAAATAAAAGGAAGAAAACACTATAGAAAAGAGCTACTGGAGCAGCTCCCAAGGCTCTGGTTTGAAGAAGCAGGAACAGTAGAGAGATATGAATTGCAGCTCAAAACATCCTTGTGTTTACTGAAGTTCCTGGTGACAGCGTGATCCAAATTAATGAACTGCCTGGTAAACAATCATTCTTTCCATCAAGCACCATGATGGTGAGAATGGCGAAGATTCTGAAGGCAATACAAGTGGTTGTGGTGATAACAAAGTTAATGAAAGTGAAGAACACAATGATGCCAGTTAAATGGAGAGTAATGCCAATGAAGATGTTTCAACTTCCAGAGATGCTGGCAACAAGAAGAATGGTTATGTGGTTGGTGCTGATGATGGCCAGAATTCATTCATATGTCCATGTAGTCATCATCTTCATCAGTATCACTTTCCAGTGAGGACTCCTGGCTTGAGGTCTCTAAGATTTCCAAAGCTGGCTGACAAAGGCTCTCCTTCTTTACATTCGCTGCAGACTGAGCAGACAAAATAGCAGACTGATCCCAAAAAGAGAGAGAAAGAATATATTGCTAAATAGTCAGGATAAACCCATGATCACAGGGACAAAAGCCCACTGGTTGCTATTCCTTCGCATTCAGTAACTGTCTTGTGTCTATAAAAGATGTCATCCTAATGTAAAAGAACGTAACATTTACCAGTAGGCTTCCCCACAGTTAATGTTCTGGTAGCTTCCACTAATCTAAGAACTGCAATGGCTGCACTAGGTCACTCAACAATTTTTGTAAATTTTTTGAAATCCCTCAGAAAAGGGATGACTAGAATAGCTCTCATTTCACCCATAGCCAGTATTTCACCAGTCCTTTAAAAACTGGCTCCTGCTGGTAACAGCTAGCACCTCCTTCCACTACTTATCTACCTCTGGTTATGACCTGGGGACATGAAGTGTTGTTTCTTTCATACAAGTATTTTATTGAGGGGAGAATTAAGATAAAACCAATAATCTAAAATATTACTGTTTCCCTTTTATTACCTTTAATTTTTGCTTGGTCTCTTCTGAAATGCTGCCCTTTGGAGAAAGGAGGGTGGGAGTGGGTGGAGTGACAGTGATCTCAGGTGGAAATTTGGTGACAGATGAAGGTATGAAAAGCTTTGGCATGTTGGGCAGAATGCGAGTTTTTACTCGGGTGCCATCTGTCTTGTTCTGCTGACTTCCCAAAGTCTGTGAACTGGAGCTGAGTTCAGGCTTGGAACTGGAGGCTAAACAGAAAACAGCAAGGAAAAAGTATGTTAGGTAGTTATCTAGGATTTCAGATGTCAAAGAAGAGGGAGGAGTTCATTGTTAGACATAAGGCTGGCTCAAAAGGCCTTTCTTCAAACCTTGCAATAACCAAAGCTTAGAACCAGAAAAAAGATTGTCTAATGACAACTGGAAACCAGTAGTAATTAAACAATATCTTACTGGATGGCAGAAACTCAATCTGACCAAGCACAACAAGTGGTAGTGTAGCACTGGCCATCTACATTTACTACAAACACCATCTTCCCACTTGTGTCAGATGCAACCATCTCATCTTTGCATTCTCTGTCTCTCCATTCTGTAATGCAACAAATAAAGCTCTTTAGCTTTACTTATGAGTCTTAATTTTCTCCACTGCAGCACTGTCTCTTTAATTATTGAGAGAGCAACTCCTCAACAATTAGAGAAAAAGATATTGTAACACTTGTCAAAATTTCCCCACTACAGTGTTCAAATCCTGCCATAAACCCCTCCTTGGTGTGCTCGTGGCACTGGCTCCCACACTAGTTAGCATCATTTCCACATTCTTCCCAAGTGTCTCAGCTTGTGGTCTTTACAATGCAAACTTGCTCAGACAGTTTATTGCATACATCTCATAAGAAGGATCCAGCCCTTCCCTAGGCACTATCACATTACAAACTGATATATACACAACAATAACCAGTAGATGACAATGCTCTCACTTTAAAAACTGAGAATTTCTTAAAAGGGATTTCTTACTAACAATGCTGCTTCATATGGAGTTAAAATTTATATTTTAGAAACTATATAAATGGAAACACCAGTATTTTTCAGTCTGGTAATAATGACAGGTGTTCATATACATTTTTTCAGATTCAGTATTGTAAAATCCATCTCTGGCAAATATGGAACTGGCCACTTATACACAGCAAAATAAAATTTTCCAGTTTCCAATGCTATCCTGAGAAACAATCAGCAGTAGAACAATCTACTAAAGGATGTAAAATTGGATTGCATGTTCTCAGCAGTACACGGGAATGCAAGAGCTGCCACAACAGATGAGGCATAGCTTTCCATCAAGGTCAGTGACCCATCTCCATGGGCAGCCAATCCTTTCAGACAGTAATCAGACACAGGATAATCTGCCTCTCACAAATAAGGAAAAACAAGATACTCCAAACACGAATATCTAGATTATGCTTGCGTGAAATACCAGGTTTTACATCTTTTTGCAATTAAAACACCAACTTCTACCTCTCTTGAGAAGAGGGCAGAGGAGGGATAAAACACATTAACTGCTGTAATGCTGGTTTTTATGTTTACTGACTGAGTCAGTTTTGTGAAAAACCATTTCCTTCTGCTAAATATTCTAACAGTGTAATCCAAAATCATACTGCCCCATATAAGACTTCAATTAGAAGAAAAATTCTGCTTTAAAGGATGCACAAACTATACTGCATGAAAGCTGGTACTGGGAGGTTTTTTATTTGGCTTTGCTGCCATGGTGTTTAGCATCGAGTCATACACCAAACAGAATCACCACTAAGGGATGACAAGGCACTTGCCCAGGAAACCCAGACATTGCCAGGAATGCATCTAAACTCTGGAATACTTGATTGGAAGGCAGGAAGATAAACTGAGGAATATCAATCCCAACTGTCCAACCAATCAGTGCCTGCAGATTGATGCACAGCTCACCACCCCCATTTCAGAAGTCTCTGAAACAAAGGAAGCTCATACCTGGGGTACAAACATGTCCCAAATTTGTGCTGGTCACGGACTCTACTTGCCAGCGAACAGGCTCTGGCGATGGTGCGACAGTAGCCATTTTCATCTGCTGACAAAGCCGTGACTCCTGCTGCTGAAATCCAAGCCCCTCCAAAGGCACTTCAAGCTCTTCTTCCTCTTTAGTAATGAAATATAATTCACAGATTAAGAGACATCCTGATCTCTCTCCTAAGGCTCAATCCTTTTGCTGTCTAACCAACTGGTAGAAAAATTCTTTTAACCCTTGCTCTATTTCTGAACTACAACATGACTGAGTGAAATTAAATATTGGCAAGCTAAGATGGCAATAGCAACTTTTTCATACTTAGTGCCATCAATTCTAACTCTTAAAAAAAGTAAATGTCATTTAAAAAGTGAAGGAAAAAAATTTTGAAGCTGACATTTTGTCATCTCTGCACATCTGCAAAAACACAGACAGCTGAGCGTTTCCTTTGGAGCTGTGAGGGCTGGAAGGAAGAGCTACCATGTGCAGAGCAAAATCCATCACCCTTAACAAAGAGCCAGCTGTGATCGATGGGTCCCTCTCTGATCTCCAGCCACAGGTACCTGCTACACTGAGGCACAGCTAAGGAAGATTAATTACTGTGAACATTGAATAACAGGGACAAATCCATTTTTCATGAAACCAAGGCCTAGTGATACTGAGTGCCCACTTTTAACTGATATGTCCACTGTAACTCTATAAATATATCAGCCTAAAATTCCCACATCCTACTATTCTAGAACCTGGGATTTTTATACCTCAGAATCCATGTGTGTGTGTACAATCTTGTTATTATGTACCAGCTGTACCTGTTTTTAAATTAATGCAGTGTTAAACCAGCTTTCTTACACATTGAGCTGCATGTTGTACGTAACAGGAGTAATTTCCACTGAACTACCAAGAGCTGTCAGTGCCCTTTCTGGGCAGGGCAGCAACCTTTTCAAAGCTATGGACACACAAACAAGCTCTTATACTCTCTTAAAAATGAAGACATTCTTCAAAAACAAAGGGCTGCCTAGTCTAATTTGAATCACCTTATATTTACACAGGCTAAGGTGTGCACAGGCAGCTATCATGGACCAGTACATGCAGAGGATATTCGCAGTCTCACTTGCTTTAATATCGTTTGTATGTCAATGCTCTAAATTAATTTACGATTTTGACCATGCAATGCCTTAAAAAGGAATACATATTTTAACTTTTTCTCATTGGAAAACTGCTCCCACCCCCTCAAGCACTGAAAGCACTTCTCCATCTTCACCAATATGGAGAAGAACTCAGAATTTACCATGGTAATATTCTCCTGTACAAGAGCTGCCCTTGCAGAAACTGCTTCAGACAACATTACAGCTTAACAGTTTGATCTACGCAGTTTGAAAGATGCAACTTTTTTACAGAGCTATCATTTCTATGGTTCTTGAATAACTTGTATGAAAAAATACTCAGGAAAGCAGGCTGCAAGTTATTTCATCCACTAATTTTCATAGGTAAAGAAAAAACCCCATCATCTAGACTTGTAGCTGAAAGCTTGTATAAGACTTAGGATAAATGAGATTGCTTGTAGAAAATTGTCCAATAGCTCCCAAAAAGGAAAAGTCACCCACTACAGCACAGATCACAGGCAGCTTCTGTTCTGTGATGTTCCACTCACTATCAAGCACAAAAGGGAATGGTCTAATGCAGAAGAATGTAGTTCTCATTCTCAGCACTCTCTTGCACATTTCTCTCAGGATACTTCAAAATACAGAACTGGAAGTGGGAAAATAATACTTGTATCTGCACATGTATTAATAGATCAAATCAGCTGAAAAACAACACAGAAGGAAGTGCTTAACTGCAGGAATCTTGAGTAGGAAAATCCTAATTCATTGTTTCCCTGCTGAAGAAGCAGAGGACAGCTGAAGGCTCCCTGGGTATTGCCTGCCCTTTACACCATCACATACAGGATTTAAGCACACACTGACAAAGGACCAGAGCCTGCAGGAAGCAGGATTAGCCCCAACGTGGCCCGAAGCCAACACACACATATCCCATTACACTGCTGGTGCCTGACGACATGCTGCAGTCTAAACCCAGAACACTCCCACACTGAAATGGCTACAAGACACTTGATCAAAGCCAGGAAGAAACATTACAGCAACATCTGAAGAAAAGCAGGATGAAAATGATGATGATTTCAGATTACTCTACAAGACAGACAAGAAGTAAACTCATTCTTAACTTACTCCAACACTCCAGAATCAGCATCTTAAGTACCCAGGGTAAGTACTAACAGAATCTTTCTTATCCACTTATTAACCCAGAATACCAACCAGTAACTAACCTAGCAGGTACAAAACTATATACAAATAAACTGCAAATCCTACAGCCTCAACTATACTGCTAACTGAAAGCAGTTTTGTATGTACTCTACTAGTTAATGACATTAGGGACTTATTAGTTCACAATACAGAATAGGAGCTCTGATTTGCATTATTATTGAATGACAAAACTCTACCTCTTATGCTGATTACAATATTTGTTTAATTGTAAGATATATCATTGCTTAAACTGTTTTGCTGTACTTTATTTTAACTAAGTTATGGCCCACTGACAAAAGCTCTTTTGAGCTGTCTAATTCTAGGAAGATGCTACAAGACTGGTGTCAGTATATGTTCTCTCATGAGCAATCAGCATCCTCATAATACATCTCCATCTTCCAGATCATATTTTTGTTAAGTTTTGAAGATGCAGTTTTACAGTGCAGTAAAATTAGATTGAAATTTGAATAAAATTATCTGACAGCCATTTTTAATGTAGAAATGAATGGAAAGGAAAAGGCAGGAATCTGGCACATTAAGTGTGTATTTCTATCACTGCATTTCTGGAAACAATGATTGTTAATATTCTATTAAATGTGCATTTCAGTATATGAGAAATCAAGAACCACTGTCTGTTAATCAATCCCTTGTTGTCAGAGATGTTCAACAGAGTCACAGAATTCTATCCCCTGACTGGGTCATACACTTTCTTCTTTTAGGACTGTGCAATTTTAATTTTTTTCTTTAAATAGAAACAATGCCACTCCAGTGACTAAGTTAAAAATAAAGTTAATGAACAAAATATTTTTAGACTTCTTGAAAATAACAAGAATCAGTTGTTTCAGTGTATATATCATAATTTATACTTTAATATATTGAATAGATATCTGTTCTTTTTTCATTACAGACAAAAAGGTCAAAACACAGAAGGACAATTAAGAAGAAATATACAGTTGGATCTCCTCCTTATTTATCTAAACCAGATTTCTGAAGAGAATATTTTAATATTTGTTTTGAGGAAGATGCTGTTATAGCCCCGAACATAACGTCCTAGTTCTTCTAATAAAAACTTTCCCCAGGGAGGTAAAAACTCCACTAACTCCTGAGCCACAATATTCTGAACAAGTGTAAGAACACAAGAATATAAGGGCAGCACATTCTGAAGGTGTTTAGAAGCTCAGATTTAATATCAGTTAATAAATCTTTTGGTATTACCCAGTACTTGTACTATATTGGCACGTTTTCAAACATTAGCTCTACAAAACCAGTTGAAAAAAAACCAGCTTCTGAAGATATAATATGCAAGAGACTCTTGTCCCCAGGCTGAGGATGGGACAGGTACTGTACTCTGGAGACCCATTTAGCACTCTCAAAACACAACACACAAAAATTAAGCACACAGATAAAAGCACAGATTTGCAATGCACATCACCATTGGTATTGAAAAGTTCCTCTCCAACTGAGCTGAATTACAAGTATTTTTTTTAGCCTTCCCTCTCCCAACAGCTGCCTAAATACATACAAAATAGTACACAACATAGAAAGAGGGACATCATACCTTTCAACATTTCCCTGCTTTAGTGAGGAAGAAACAAGCTGACAACAATTCAATGCAACAACCTACTCCAGCTTTCCTCTCCAACCTCTTCCCACTTGTTGCCAGGGTAACCAGTGTTTGCAGATGCCTATAGCGGGCGCCTGGGTTCATGACTTCATCACAGTCAATATCCTCTCCGCGTCTCTTTATACACAGAATACACTACATATATTTATCCACACACTATAAACACACAGATTATACAATCCTGCAACCATTTTTATACCGAGACCATTCCCTTTGCTATTCTGATGTATATGAAATCAAAAATAACACTGGCAAAAATAATCACTTGACAATTTGAAGATGTGGAGAAAGTTTAAAAGCAATAGTACTGTAACCAGTAAGCAGTTGCTCTGGTCTCTCTGCACTGAACACTTAATAATTTGATTTCATCATGCTGCCAGGTATGAGACATTAACATTAGCGTTATAAAACATTTTGTAGGAGTTTCAAAAAATTCTTTAGTCATGCACTAAACCTCTTACATTACAGCTGAAAGACAAGCCCAGAAAATGTGACTAGCACCTGGAAAAAGAACATTTTCTGGTTTCTGACAGAAGCAGTTTGAAGTACTACAGCACAGATATGTTAAAGAATATAAGCAACACACAGTGCATGCACAAAGCACCATTTCATTATGGTAAAGAGGAAGGAGCTGAGCATTGAACTCCGGGATAAAATATTAACATCATTTCAAAAGAAAATAGAAGGAGAAATGAACAGACAATAACCTCAAGTGCTTAAATAAAGCACTTGCGCCACTTGCCTTCATCCCTCTGCAAAATACCTTCCCCAGCAGTTCCATATGTCAAGACAAAAAGCCGGAAAGTACATCAATAGGATTTAGCTGATTTGTACTACCTTGCCTTCCAACCACTTCAAAAGAGTAAGGATTGAACTCTGCATGCTTACAGACTTTAGGAAACACTTATCTTCCTAGTTCCAGTACCAACTGGTTTACTCCGTACGAGTGGCCACCCACAGCACATACAATTGTTCACACAACTCATTTACCGTACAAGGCAGAGACTATTTTCTTCCACAGTGATGGAAATGGGTCTGATCCTTTGCTCCCTGACACAGTGGAGTAAGTATCTTACCACATTCCCACGGAATAATACTACTGTGTAAACAATTAATTTTCTGTATTCCATCTGCTTTGCCCTGCAGTGTGCTGGGGACTAATACAGCTTTTTTCCTCATACAGCAGTTGCAAAGGCCATGGAAAGGCTGAATTTGAGGGAACTCAGAGTTTCCTTACCAACTGTGCTACTAAGTCAGTGGAAAGACTGCACTGGAATACAGGTTGGCTCAGCTGAACAGAGTTAAGGATGCTGGAATACAGAAACAACAGGGTCATTAGCCACAAGGTACCACAGCACTGCAGACAGCAAGACTAGTGCATCACAGGATGTGGCAGATATACTTGGTAGCCTTGCTTTCTCTAAATTCATTCCAAATATCCTGCCATGAAATTTATTTCTAAAAAAGCACTGCCAAGTTATAGTTGTAGAAAAAAGTATTTGACTTGAAATGCCAAATGCAGGAAATTACATTCAAAGCTGACATACAAAGTCGTATGCTAAAAATTAAGCATCAGAGTAATTTTGGAGGCAAAAAGCTCCAGAATACAAGTTCTATTGCCCCCTGAAATAAAAGAAATTCAAGCAGTCTGGGGAACAGAAGTTTGCAGTGCAACAGCACAGCACAGTGCTATATTTATCACTAGGTCCTGAGCAAGGAGAGTGTACTGTACAATTATATGAGACAGACCCCAACACTCTTGCTAATGCTGAGGTCAGCTGTCACAGAACATTGATGAGATGAAAATTTAAAACAGGTGGCTGATCTGAAAGTGCTTCCTGGAAATAGTCCCTGACCCATACTAGCTCCCAGATCCCTCTAATAGCCATGCTGGGGCAAGTCTAACAGCAGAGACAGTGGCATTCCTGTGTCCAAAAACATTTCCTGCCACCACCAGCTGTCCTAGAGGTGCAGAAATGTGGGTAAAGAAAAACCCTGAAGGTCAATCCTAACTTTCTCTCTTTTTTTTTTTTTTTAAAACAAAACTTCGATTTAAAAGAACAAACAATGGGCCTAGATCAAAAAGAGAACAATTTGATATTCAACTACATGAACTTTGAAATGGCATTATCAAAACACAGCTAACTGAGATTTGTTTAATATCTGACTCAGCAAGGACACATTATC
The DNA here is from genome assembly GCA_013397795.1 of Orthonyx spaldingii. Lineage (NCBI taxonomy): Eukaryota > Metazoa > Chordata > Aves > Passeriformes > Orthonychidae > Orthonyx > Orthonyx spaldingii. The sequence continues at coordinate 273,360 of VZTJ01004863.1, read as the reverse complement.
TGGAGAGCATCACACAGTATAACCTGCAGACAGGAACAGTCATTTGTAGTCTCCTGCTTCTGAACTTTTTCTATGAGTTATCCAACAAAAGCTGTAAGGCCTTTCCTTTGCCATCAATATTTCACCCTCCTTTGCCCTGACAGGCAGCTAAACAAAAGGAAATTAGCAAAAGCACGTGGTAGAAAAATCTCTTAAGTGAAGGTAATGACAGCCCACAATTTTCTAAGTACTTTGTAAACAACACAATACCTGTGCAGAGGACTTATAACTACATCTCTCTTCAGTCTGCCTTTGTGCAGGAATAGATGTAAATTTTATGCTGCTGACAGCAATCTAAAACCAGTGAAACTGAACCATATTGTAACCATACAGCATTGCTACCATGTTCCTTTACAAGAGATCTCCAAAAATGTGTTTCAGTAGTACAAGACATGCACAGGCCAGTGAGTTTCCAGGATTTTCAGAGAGGTCTAAGAGTGCATAGGACTAGATAGCCTCCTGGAGCACAGACCTGCCCTGACTGCACTAAACCCCTGCTCCATACCACCACCTCACCTGCCTCAGCTGGGCAGCTGCTGCCCCTGCCCTGTTTGTTCTTACTGATCCAACATAGGTACATAAAAATTGTGACAGTTTTAATGTCAAAAGATTTTCTGGACAACACTGGATTGAATAAATAAAACTTAAGGAATCTGAAGTGTAGATATCAGAAATAGACATTAAGAGTACAGAAAAATTCTTTTGGAATGAGATTGTTTCGACAGGAGGCAAATCAGCATACTTTTACAAAGGGAAGAGAAAGAGTCATGACTGACTGATACTGTCTCAGCACTGCAAAAAGGAATTAAGAAGTCATTCACAAACAGGAAAGCCCTGCTGACATTCAGCAGTCAAGTTGTTTTCAGAGTGCACCCACTGTGAAAAATAAAAAGCTTCATGAAAAGTACAGATCAGACAAGGGGAAGTGAGAATACCAATGCCAAGGAGGCTGAAGCAGCAAGAGATCAGAGAGAGCAAATGCAGAGCTCACTGGAGGAAACCTGGCTGATTTCCATTGATGACTCTTCAGTCACTTACAGGTGGGCAGGAGCTTCTACCCCAGGACAGTAACAATGGTGTGGGGCTACAAGCCTTTAAAGAAGAGGTTTTAAAGCCTTGGAGAAATCCAGCCTTGGGAACTGAGGAAGACAGCTATCAAAAACCAGAACAAGTCAACACTGGAAATTAATGAGAAAGTAGTGAAAGTAACATGCACACAAGTGACACAAGAAAACAGAGTAGAAGAATACGTGCATTTAAGAGAGAACCTTCATGCCAGGTAATTGCAAGATGAAGGTGGCTCATATGAGGCCATAGGTCCTTGGCCTGCCTAACTTTTTCTGTTTCATCTTTTTTTGAGTTATCTGTTGGGAACAACTCAGGCTCTACAGCACAATTTTGAATTCAACAGAAAAAACAAGGTAAGACACTGCCTGCAATTAAGGGGGTTGAATGTTACTACTTGCAGTCACTTAAAAAGTACCTGAAAATTTGAATTGAAATGCATAATTAAAATAAGGCACAGCCAACAGGGCCAAATACTTTTGCATAAGAAGCTGTCAAAACACTGAACTACAGGCTCCTAAAATCTGTGTTTGTCTTTGGAAATTTGTGACACACAAACTCAGAAGCCACTGAGATCAGTATGAAGTTAAGCTCAACTTATGATGGCAAAGTACAATCTCCATTATTTCACCCAGACAGAAACAGGAATTGTGGATGTCCACTGATGTCTGGGTATCTAAAAGCTGCAAGGAATCAAGGTGGACCCTCGTGCCATGCATTGTTTTAATACACAGACAGATGCTGTCAATGCAAAATGATAGTTTACATTCTCTGTAGTAATGCCTTAGGAAAATATTCAGTCTTCTGAGAACCCACTATCAACCTGAAGTAAAGTATCAGTTGCTAAAATAAATGAAGCTGTAGACTTCTGGAAAAAGATGCTCCTTACACCTAAAAGTTCTCCTATGACTCCAGCACCCATTTATCTTACAGGGTGAAATGTCACATTCCAACACTACTGAATGTTCCTGAATTCTTAGGACTTCCCACTTCAAAACCATCTTTAATTGGAACATTTGCCTTTCAAGGAGTCTGCAGCTGCCCACACACATTTAAACAATTTAACTTCATTGCTCTCTATGCAATAGTCTGCTCACCTTTCTATGCAACTGTGCTCATGTGTATTTATTTCTTGTGCTTCTGAAACTCTCAAAATTCTACAGGTTGAACTATATTTACACCTCTACTTGCCCTATTGTGCCCATTTCACAAACATTTGAAATTGCAGTAGGATATTCACATGGCTTATGGAGTGCCACTTCCCTGCACAACACAAAGCATTATCTTGCCTAGCTTTGAATTTCTAAGTTTGGACAGCTTTATCATGACCTTGCTTTTATATTGAAATGCTTAGGCCTTAAATGGACAAAAAATTAATACTGGGGAGTCTTCTACTCAGATTTTATATTCCAACTTGGCTGGCTTTAAGCAAAACACTGAACTTTAAATAATTCCAGGTATAAAAATCTTCTCTTGGTATCAGAATTCAAATGTGAATATTTTCCTGCTCATTCCTCATAAAAATCATTATTGGAATAAGGACAGCAAAGAAGAAAATGTCAAGATCTTTCAGCAATTTAGAACAGTGTAATACTGGAACAGTGTGACAGGCTGGAGGGAGTTTACCTTAATTGTCCTATTTTAGCTTCCCCAGAGAAATGTTAGGCTGAGCTACGAAGGCTAACAGTCCCAAGCACATTTATACCCAAATGTAGGAAGGTGTCGTGCTCAAACTGCCACCATCATCACTCTGCTGCTGGACTCCATCAGCGCTGTGTTCTGTACCAGTTAGTCATGCACTAGGCAAAATCTCAGGAAAATATTTACATAAGAAATGGGTGGCATAGCATCAACTTTACTTACTCGGAAAAACAAATCCTTTTCCTGGATGAAATCAGAGAAAATGAGAGCAGCTAATACTCTCTGATGTGTAATACCTCCACATGAACAAATAGGTACAGGTAGAGGTGATGAGATAAAAAAGTTGAAAACAGTTTACTCTAAAAATGGGAGGAGTTTTTACCCAAACAGAACTAATGGAAGGCAGATGAAAAAGGGCTGGAACAGAATCATAAATAATTCTTTTTGGAGGAGGTGGATGCAAAGTTAGGAGAATTAAAAAGAAAAGGAGAAGAAAGGACACAGTAGTAATTGGTGTCTCTCTCAGCTAGAGAAATACCTGTCAGGTAGGTCTGAGAGCCAGAAAGCTGGATACAAAACATGCATTCAGCACTGGGATGAGAGCTTTGGAGGGAGAGCTTCTTGATCTTCACACAGTTTCAGGAGTGTAATTCTGGCAGCTAACCTTTCCATCTCCCTCAACCAAGATGATGTATAAAAAACATGAAAGAAAAATGAACAATATCTAACTTTACAACCTTAACAAAGCCGAAAAAAATCAAAAGATTAAAATAAATGTTCCAATCACTGCAACATGGCCTGGGGAGTTACAGAGAGAAAAGCACATCAGAAATGCTTGTGAGTTCTGTTTGAAAACCAGAAGAATGCTTGAGTTCTTATCAGCATTGTCATTCCTACACCAGTCTCCTTAGTAAGTACATAACAGCTTCACAGAGGATTCATTTTTTCCTCCCCTGTTGTCTAGGCACAAATTCCTTGAACAAGCCTGCCAAGACATCCTATGATACCAGGCAACTCCATTCTTTTGCTTCCCAAGGACAGTAACAAAGGTAATTTACAAACAGACTAAGCCATTCCTTCTTTATCACTCCCCTTTTCTCTTTTCCCTTCCTAAGACAATCTCTCCCTGGAATTGTGAAAAAGCAAAATTAGACAACTATAATACAACTGCTAATACTGGATGTTAAATTTCAATTTTGTCCTGTACTCAGAGATTAGCAAATTGGGAAAACCTATTTCTCCCTAATTTGCTCTTCACTGCTGATGAATTCAGACTATGTGCATTCAAATACCAAGACTGATTACATAAGGAAAGAAATGACACACCAGAAAGACAAAAAGTTTACAAAGTCATAATTCCAAACTAAGAAAACATCCTGTCTCACAAATATGGACACTATTTCCACTGTTTCATTTTCCACAATACCTGTTCTGTATATGGTTCATTCATAACTTTATCTGGGCTCCCATGACTTTGTCTAAGGCATTCTGCAAGTAGTGCTGGGCCCAGGCTTGTGAACAGATGGAGTGAGCACAGGCAGCAGCAGATGCTTTTTCAGACAGTGTTTCTGCTAAAGTTGCGAGAAAGTACAGGCTATAGCAGGTGCTCTGCCACCTTAACATGCACAGTGTCCCATAAATATTCCCAACCACCTATTTGGGCACAAAGGCAAATCTGAAATTGGGTCTAATCTTACTTCATTCCCCAAAGCGGATCAGTATTGCCCAGCACAGATTTTTTTGGCTGCTAACAAGCCAGCCTGCCATGAGAGCAGTTAAGCAAATGACAGTAAATTCTCATTTATTCTTTCCTCATCTAGAAAACCATATAGGACATAATACAGTCATAAACAAATCACACAACCATGCTATAGAATAAATAACAATTGTTTGGTTTCTTCAATCCTTTCCTGTGCTCTAACCTGGCACATAATCACACCAGGGCTATAAATAATACACTCCAACATTCTGGTCCTGTCAGATGCTTCTTTTCTGAAATGTGAAAAGCAATAGTGATGATAAGCTAACTTTATAGACCATGGAGAATCTTGTTCATCAGTGTTATGTATCTCCACTCACACGTATGCTGGGCAGTGAGAGCTGTGCAGCTAATTATGTTAATCACACACTTCTAAGACAGATGTAGGCTGCCCACCAGTTTATTTTAATGGTTATCACTTTAAAATACCTTAAATCTTTTAAAAAGTTAAAGAATTGGATCCTCAACTCATTGAAGAAAACAAAACTATTTTAATTTTAATGCTGCTAGAGACTTCAATTCTGTAAAAGTGATGAATATTTTCAGGCTGCTATTTCATGATTTCACATACAAGTTACATAGTGGTCACTCTTTTAATCTATCCCACAAATTAATGCATGCATTGATTATGCAGATGCACCCATTTCAGGACCATGACAAAAATTTCTGCAGCCTTTTGAATGTGGTGTAGTGATCAGAAAAGGGGACAGAACCAGAACTCAGGCACTAACTCACCATGTTGAAACTGATTAGAGGGGGGCCAAAACGTTCTCCCTCGCTGACACTTACCACGAACAACATCACTCATGCTGGGGGCAGCCTCTGCGCTTTGACTTCGGAGGTGCTCAGTGTCCCTGTGTGACTCCTGCGATGTCGGTACTGAAGATGCCGAGGAGGAGGAGGATGAAGAAGAAGAGGCTGGTTTGGATTTGGAATGCAGATCATTCAGTCTCAGGAGATTTTCAGGAGTCACAGTGTCTGGATTCACTGGGGTAGGATGCAGTGTGGCTGGGGCTACTGAGAAGAAGCTCTCTCTGTTGTCCTTCGTATGCTTTGGGGTTGTGGGTGCTTCTCCTGTCGACTACACAAAAAAAGGGGGCAGCAGTGAGAAAACGTCTACATGTCACCAACTCTGTGGTACCTGTTTCAGTGACTACTGCAAGCAGAAAACACTCTCTTTAAAGTGAATATAATAGTGACTCAATTGCTATTATAAAGAAATATTTTCTCCATTAAGGATTATTTTTCTGTTCTTTATGATCTATTTATCAAACTAGCACTTGAACACTTATCCACATTTGCAAAGTTTAATTTAACACATCCCTCACAACATAACATACTTTTCTGAACTCTGTAATTAACCATGAGTTACAATCTCCTATAAACAAAAACCCATTTCTTTCATTTAAAAATATGTTGATAAGTGCTTGACCTGAACAAGCAGTCCTTTAAGAGACTTTGCAAATTATCACAAGAAATAATTCTTAGTGAATGATGTGAAAAGAAATGGAGAAAATAGAACAATGTATTCGCTCGTGAAACAAGAGATCAGCATAACTCCAAATAATAAATTCCTGATAACTGCAGAACTGAGTAACACTGATGTCCAGTTGAAACAGGCTTGGGAAGATCTGCTGCCTCTGCAGAAGTAGGAGAGGCACCAAGAACAACACTCTTCTCCAAAGTCAGTGTTACTAAATTAATGCAGTGTCATTTATGATATAGACAGAAGGTAGAAGTGGGACATAAATTCACCAAAGAAGGGAATAAAAGTACCCATAAAAGGAATATCTTCTCTATAACTTTTATCAGTAATCAAATATAGTGTTCTTGCTTGTGAGACCACAGAAAGCATTTATTTCACGCTCTTTACAGTCTTCATTTAATGGAGATTTATTGGACTGTAAAAGATACAATTAGATGGAATTCTCAGATGTTTAATTGTTTGTCTCATACCTCTACCAAGAAAACAAACCCCTCATTTTAACCATGGTGATAAAGAGTATGAATGTCTGAAACTGAAACAGAATTCTGATGTCAAATGTAAAATCAAATTGGACCCTAATGTCCTAGATGACCAAAGATTTATCACAAAGCCAGAAGAGTCAGTAGAATTTCAATGAGAGAACAGAGGAACTTTCAGGTGGAGAAAATGCATACTTAAAATTCATAGGTAGAGAGCACACAAGTATATTTTTTAAAAACTAATTAGCAGAACGTATTTTTGAAGTTCCTGAACTTGATTAATCAATCTCTAAAAAGCATACAATTAAAACCTGCCAGATCCTATGTGTACACACACAAAAAAATACAGCAGCTATATTCACAACAATTACCACACTGGATCAAAAAAAGGTCTGTTCTGCCTCTCAAAGCAGCCAGTTTCTGATGCTTAAAGAATCAGTTCCAAAACTAAAGGTCTCTACATGCAAATGGGATCACACAAACCTGAGGGAAATTAAACTGCAGAAGAAAGCCTTAAGCCAGAAGTGAGATCACTACAGGAAATGTTTTCAGCTGTGATTTAAAGGGAAAGCCCTGCACACCCATGCACTTCATTAACTTGCATAATAGATGATGTCGAACCTGACATTTCTTTGCTTGTATTGTATCCAAATTTTTTTTTCTGGAGAAACACACGAAGGTACTACTGCTTAGGTACATATACGTTAAAAATATATCTGCACCTCAAACTGGATTTCTACACAAATGCACAGCTATTTCCGGAGTCAGAAAGAGGACATTTGGAAAGTAACTCAGCGATATTTGGATGGTATTCAGAAGAAAAATTATTAGAGAAAGAGTGCAACCCCATGGAATAATTCCTGCTGGAAGGGACCTCTGGAGGTTTGTAGTCCAACTTCCTGCTCAAAGCAGAGCTGACTTCCCAGTTCCATCAGTTTACTGAGGGCCCAGGGCCAGCCCAGTCCAAATACTGCCAAGGAAGGAGATTAAATAGCCTGTCCAGATCCCTGTTCTAGTGCTTTACCACCTTCTCAGTGAACATTTGTTTCCAATAACTTCATCCAAATTTCTCTTGCTGCAACTTTAAATGGTGCCTCATGTCTGGTTCCTTCCTTTCTGCTGAAGACCACAATTCCATAACCCTATCCTCCATTATTTTTCTCCTCACCATGATGATGTATCCCAGCTCTTTTTCCAGAGAATCGAAACATTTTATTTGCAAAAAAAGAATAAAGCTGAAACTGACATGATGCTTCTGACTCAGGAAAACCATGACCAAAAATTCTAATGCGTAGTGAAAAAGTGTAGCCTTACACAAAAGAAAGGCAATGAGAAGACTGTTGTGTTTATGACTTTAAACGGAACTTTCCAGATGTGACCTGGTGAAGGGTTGTCTCAGGCTGCTGTAAACAGACATATTCTTTTCAACCCAGTGAAACAGAGACTTTGGAAGGAAAAATAAAAAATATCTCACACCGACTTTGTTTTCTCAAAAGAGGGGATGGGGGTGGAAGAAAACGAAGAAAGCTTTCTTTAAAATAAGAGCCAAGCATAAAAAATTCCATTGTTGGCTACTGTGCACTCTGCGACTCACAAAGCCTTAAGAAAAGTGATTTAAACCTGCTTCGTGTACTTTTACTGCACTCAGAAACTGAAGACCACCCAAAAGCTGTAAGCACAAAGCTAAAATGAGCACCACAGTGAGGCACATGTCCTTTAAAAGATCTTGGATTTAGTGTAGGGCCAAGAATTCCAGCATCAGTTAAGTGATGCTACTCACAAAACCCAGCTTGGGGCGGTGGCACTAACTATACTGCTCAGGACTTATGGGGGGCCACATTTCATCATCCTGCAGATCTCCAGCAAAACACAGGACCTTGTAACACCCAACTGAGAAATAAACCCAGAAAAACTCACTACAGCAAATCTTGGATTTACCAGAAGCCTTTTATGTTCATCTATCTCTACTGCTAAACCAACAGTAAGGCATAATAAAGATTGTTTTCTACAGACAGTAGGAAACAGAGGCAGTGACAATCCTTCACCAGCGTTTTATGTGGTTTCTCATCAGAAGATTATTTTTTAGTTTTTACTTTGCTGTGGCACTAAGTCAAAACTTAGTTCTGAGTCAGTAAGTGCTTCTCCTTTTCCCCTCTCCAATCCATCTCACCACACTCAGTGCCTCTGTTACTACCACTATTACAAAGTGGCTTTAGTCACCAAGAAGAAGCAAATCTTTTCTTACATTTAGTGTTACTTACAGAACAAGTGCACATATACTGAATTAAGATAAAAACTCTTTTATCTGATTTCTTCCTGTCTTTCACTGTAATTACAGGTTCCTCTAGTCAAGACTGGACTTCCTTCTAGATCTTTTTAAAACAACATGAGGTACTGATGGGTATGCAGTACTACTTTTGTATTGACTACTAAATTAAAGTGGATGGAAGAAATATTTAAGGCTTATTAATATTTAAATAATATGCAAAGGATGATCTACTGGTTCCATAAAGACCCCATTATCTTATTTCTCTTCAAGAAAAAACTTATCAAAATTTGTTTCTTATTTCGAAGAATATATAAAGCTGAAATTTAAATGAATAATTAGGACACATGTCTGTGTGAATTGTGACTATTTCTGACCTAGGTTACAAAATCAGTCTCCTTATTTGTTAGAACTTTGACTATTTCAGTATACTCCTCAAAGAGTTCACTCAGCTTCATGGAGGATGAACTCGGATGGACAAACCCTTCCCATATTGAAAGCTGATCCAAAAAGAAATAAGGAGAATGCTGGAAATCCAGCACTGGGACAGCCTTCCACCAATAAAATTATCAGCAAAAGAGGAGAATTTTTCCACAGATGTTACTGGAAAAAATAGCTTCCTACAGTTTCTCAGTGAGGCACTTCAGTAGTGAGACAACAGCAGCAGCAAAAAGAAATCGAGCACTAAGATAAAACATGAGAAAAATGTTACTTCGTAGCCTGTGAAGTCATAGACCATAAAACCTGACCAAGGGTTTATTTTTACCATATTTACTGTTTTTTCAAAACACATTTTGAAAAAAAAAGAAATTCCACAGCAACCTTCCTGCTACTGCTTCTGGACGCGCTCACTGCTCTGCAGCTGCAGGAAAAATTAACAACCAAATGTTCCGAAGAAAGGGAAAATGACAGTTTTCCCACCAAAAGTTTCCTAATGAAAGATGCTGGAACTGCAACGATTACATAACATTTTCTTGTGGGTTGTTTTTTTTTTTTTTTTTTTTAATTACTCCCATGCCTGAGTTTAGCACTCTAGTGGGACTGAAGTCAGAATCCACCTCACACAGAGGTGTGCCTTCTTAAAAGGATACCAGCACATCCCCACAAAGCCTGGAAGCTGTCACACAAACCATCTGAACAATAATTCCACAGTATTACCACTCCAACTCCTGCTCAATATTGTATTTTAATTAAATTATGCCTATTCATTCTTTCTTCCCCTCAATCTCTCTACAGCAGCATTTGAAAGAAATCTCATTCAGAAGTTTTCTTCAGGTGCATCAGAAATACCAGCAGTATTCAGGATCAAGATTCTGAAGAACCTTGTATTTCCTAAGACCACTTTATATACAGAAAATAACAAAGGTATATATACATATGATTGAACTCCAGCCTAACTAAATCCCCCATTTATACAAATGCATGCAGGGGCTTAATGTCCTGCTCTACATAGGCAGCCATATTGCAGGAACACTTCCATACACAAAAACATCCTTATTGGACCAAGAGAGATCAGGTAGCATGATGAAAAAGATTAATATACAAAGCAAAAGATAAAAAGTGTCTTTTCTTTCCTTCATGTTCACTTAATGATTGCTTTCTGCAGGATACAGAAGGAGGAGAGCTGTTAATTATATCAAGAATACACCTCCAGAACAGAGTGAGAGGGGGATGCCATGGCAACTGGCAAATGCAACAGTGAACAAAATGGTAGGAGACCATTTGGTAGGAGACCATGAAAGAGCTTGTCCTTTTGTCCCCTCCCCATCCTCAACCCCTCCTTCCCCCTCCTTTCTTGTCATCTTTGCTGTATTAATAAAGCATACAGACAACTCAGGAAAAACAACTTTTTCTGTAAGCAGTCTCTGACGTCTTCATGTGCAGGAAGAAAAGATGAAAATTAGCAGCATGTGGGTGGAACAAAAAGGGTGAGAAAACACATGAGGTAGAAGATGATTATTTTCTAATTATTTAATATTCTCCTAATCTCCCCCCATTCCCAGCAAAGTGCCTTTATAGAAGGCTTTTAGCTGTTTCCTGAAGAGAACAGCTTGGTGGTTTGTTGCTTTGTGGGGTTTTTTAATGTGAGAATTTGAGAAGAAAATGCTCTAGACACACAAGGCAGTTCAAACAAGTCATTCTCAAGTCTTCTCCTTGAAGAAAAATGCCGGAGAGCCCATGTCATTGCAGTGCTGACTGCATTCCACAGCAGAAGGGGAAAAACCCATGGGAATGCCCTCTAGCTTCACTCACAGAAGAAAATTTTTTCCTGTTCCAAGTGAAATATCACATTCACTGTAAGGTCCAACACAGGGACTGTACCATCACTAGACCCATGTTCCTGAGTCAATCTGAGCTTGTTGTGTGTGGTTTCAGATGGAGCCCCCATAGACCAAGCTCACAAATGATCCCATAAAATTCTTCAGTTCAAGGTTGTGGATTAAGACTAATCATCACTAGCCCTGGGAAGAGGTAAACATAGGTGGAAGGAGAAAACAAGACCCCAGTTACCTGTTTTGGAAATAGATAAGGGCAGTAAGAGCACTAAAACAGCACCTTCCCTCAGGAACTACCACTTTCATATTACAGTAGCAGCAAAACTATAAAATCAGGGATTACCCTGGCAGCCTGCCAGAAGCCTGAAAGGCAAGGCTCATTTGCATAACCTGATTGTGTTTATAATAAACTTCATTGTTTTGATTCTGGTGGTAGCTTCATGAAGCATCAGTTTTAATTAGACCTTACATTGAAATCTGCTGATGTATTTGGACTGTAGGTTGAGACAGGGAAATTCCCAGCACTTGGAATTTGGCATCAGTCAGTGGGAGAAGATGGTCATGGGTGTGTTACTTTGGAAGAGGTGAGTGAAGCAAAAGGTGAAAGGGAAGGTTTGACCAGTCAGAACCAAGCAGGGAGAGCTCAAGGCTTGGCAGCTGGAGCAGGAAAGAGCAGTTGAAAATTTCCTTTCTCTCCCTGACACTTCAGCGATGGAGTTGGCCCCAGAGCAAGGATTTTTTGGCTAAGGCAGCAGTGAGTCTTAAATAACTCAGCAATGTTGAAATAGTCCCTTCTCATGACATTTAGTTGATACACTATACCTTGAAGAGCCAATAGAAATTTCAGCTCCTACAACACTACCCATTACTAGGACTTTCTACACAGAGTCCCATATTCTCAGGGATCACAACACAGGACCCGAGACTTAGTGGCATTTTGGAACTTTGCCTCTGAACATTCTTGTATTTTTAGAGATGTTAAATCCAGCCCTGTGTGCAATGTTGATTTTTGCAATGTTTTAAGGTATTTGTTTGATATAAATTCAGTTTTCAGGATTAGTGATACATTATATTCAACACAACCACAGAGTTGTAACTTGTCGTGACTTTCAACACTGGTGAAAGGTGTCAGTTTAGTATTAAGGAATTCAATATTAAGCCCACAGTAATAAAAATACCTTTTCAGATTGCAAGAAAAAAGATAGGTTCTTAAACTGAAGTATCCCCACATGCATTTATAGAATATTCTGTGCAAGACAAAGCTTCATCCTGGCTTGTACTGCAATAACTTTCCCATGTCAACATGTCCTTAACAGCATAAAATGAAGAATTTACTAAGAGCAATTTTAGGCAGTCAGTGGAAAGGCTTATTAGGAATTCTCTAATTATCTCGAATCCTTACAACTGCTTTCTGCCAATATGATCCCTCCTATAAATAGGACCACACATTTAAGAATACTGCTACTTCAAAATCAGACTAGTCTGCCTCAATCTTTCATTCTCCCTCAACAAGGTCTCCTTCATATTCAATTTCCAGGGATCATTAATTTCATATGAAAACCACAGCTGGCAAGACGAAAAGCATAACTCAGAGCAATAGGTGACTGCTTTCAGGATCTCTGAAAAGATTTTAGATAATATTCTCAGACAGAAAAAATCAAAGAAAAGAACAAGAAACCTTCAAAATGCTGCTTGACCACAAGGTCAATCTCTGGTGTAACTTTAGTTACTTGACTACTAATGACACAGCAACTACCACTGGATTTGAGCCCATTTGATACGTGTATATCAAAAGTCTTGTTCACACTTAAGAACCTAAATGGAAAAGAATAAAAAGTGGAGGAATTACTTTTGGCCACACCTGTTCTCCACAACAGCATTAATATCAGCACTTAAGAATGTCGCATCACCACTTTGTAAATTGTGAACCAAAACGTGCTGAAGTTGATGAATATATCACAAAAAAAAAGTTATTACTATTAAATACTGAAAGAAATGCCCCAGCAACTTACACAGAATACAATTTTATATAAATTACTGGAATCTCCCAATGGAAAACACTTCAATTTCTCCAGTCCTCCAGGAGCACTGGAACTTATCATGGCAAGGTTTTGTACCACTGACTTTTTCTGCCTTCTTCAAAGCTGAAAGCCAAGCTTTCTAAGCCACTTTCCACGTATTTAGCTGACTTTGTAGAAGACAATGTGTCTCTCACTGGCTCAAAACATATTGATAGTGCATCAATCATGATGACTACAGAGGATTTCTGAAACCAAGTCAAAGGGTCACAGCATTGCCAAGATATTAAAAAAACTAGATGTCATCACAAATGTGTAAGGACCCACTTTGTCCAGTTCCACTTACTGATTGCTGTATTGTTTCCTGCTTTTGCCTGAAGAGGCAGAGAAGTAGAATTCAACAGAGTTGTTAAATATTTAGGTTAGAAACTCTGACTAGTCTGGAAGAAAGTTGAAAAGCCAGAATTTAAGTAATGCCTAATTTTAGTAGCAAGTGAAAACTACCATAAAGAAACCATGTAAAGCCTGGAACTTTAAAATACAACAGCCAGCTGAGAAAGACATATATCAAGGTGGATTCTGTGCTCACTTTTTTGTTTTTACTATCGATTTCTTGGGATAAGTGAATGAAGAACCACAGGCCCTGCAAACCCATTCAAACTATCCAGGGAAAAGCATTTCCCTGGGCTGCAGCAGCTCTATACATGACATCATTTGCTTACAGAAGCAAATACTTGCCAATTTGACATAAAACAGGATTCAGTCTGTTGAAAACAGACAGATGTCTACAAGAGTGGCTATTCCTGTGCCTCCACACTAATTCACAGTGCTATACAAGCAGCTTCACACAGCTTGCAAGATCCTGCTAGAAGACGACGAAAAGGAGACTGCAGGATGTAATAACCTTGTTAACTGGGACTGCTTCCTAAGAGGGAAAGTTTCCAAGCTTCCAAGTGCAGCATGTTAAGGGTATGTTTTATTTCAAGTGATTTAACAGGAAATCTTAGTGCTTCCAGTGCTGTTAGATACTAGGTCGCCTATTGTGTCTACTCTCAAGATTAGTTTGTGTGCAGGTTTTTCACCATTCTCACGTTTTGTCTCATGCGTGAGTAACCGCTGACTCTGCTGGAAGAGCTGGAATAGCAATCACATGCCCAGAATCTTGAAGAAAGCCCAGCAAGGAGCTGGGCTGATACATGAGCATTTGGTGAGTGATTTTTAAAAAGGTGAACACATCAAAAAAAGCAACAGTAACATTACTTTTTAAAGAAGCTTATTAGCAAATTCTTTTTATTTTGAAGTCATAAATCACAGTGTGATGACGTCTATTTTTTCCCCAAAATAAACTGAAAAAGACCTACCATGCTGAGCTAACATTTATTTATTAGAATTTTTAAAACCTGAAATACCAGACTACAAGCAAGCAAACACTTCTACTAGAATAAGTACCTCTCTTGACACTTCTGTTCATTTCTATAGTTCAATGGAACAATGTCACTGACTTCCTAAGGGACACAAATTGGAAAACATTACTTCCATGAACACCTAATAAAGAAAAAACCTACCTTTTCTCTTACATCCTCTCCTATTAGTCTGCTAAGAGATGCACTATACAAAAGCACATTTTAGCTGAACAAAAATTATGGAAAATACAAATCTAGTAAATACTCTGGGGCTGTAAAATGAATACCACTAAATACGTCATTCATCCAGTTTTTTTCTTGGCTTTGATTTCACATTAAGGATTGATAAATAATGATCCCTTTAAAGCTCTTATAATTGTTTGCTGGATAAACCCAGAAACTACAAGCTAAAAACAAACTGAGTAACTGTTTTTAAGAGAGTTAAAATCAGATTCTCAAATATGCAAGTTGAAAGAAAAGCTATCTGGTATCTCTGGAGCAGAGTGCAATGTTAGCAAGGGCAGAGCTGATGAGGTTGTAGCCCTTAGGGAGCAGAGAGAAGTAATATATATGTGGATATAATGTGGATATAATGTGGACATCAGGAAAATTGTAGTGTGACATAAATATTTCAATTTGAAGAGGGTTTGGAGTTTCCCCAACAGCTTTTGGGCAGGAAAACTATCCTTCAAGCCTGACATAAACAGTAGCAATGACCCTAATAAAGGGGATGATCTTCCTCCTAATGTAGCCCAACTTATCTCAGGTGACACCAACACAAGGAAAGCAGGTATTTCTGGGTGCTGCAGACACTCAGTAACAGATTTGCCTGTACAGACTCATAAAAACTTGGTAGGAGCAGTCAATGGCTTCAGAGCTTACCTGTTTCTGTGCTGATGCTCCCATATGAACCTGGCAAAACTTGACTGCCTGTTCAAGTGCTGTTTCTTCATCCACCTGAACACAGAATCACAACTAATGATGTCATAATTACTTAGCTCATCTATAAATCTAATTAAATTGAGATGGGGATGTAGAGCATGGGAGCAAGGAGGAGTAGCAGCACTTCTACAGCAGAATGCTGACCTAAGTTATTCAGGAGCATATATTCAAAGATAAATACTCAGCTCTCTCAATTCAAACTAACATTTAGCATCAACAAATATCACATAACTGGTACTACAGCTCTTAACTCATTTCAGAAATTCAGTTGTAAAACATGGAGGGTCCTACTCCCCATCCCCAGCAATGGTCTTGTCAAGAGAATGGTTCTTTGGGCAATGTTTATCTACCGAAGTTTTAAACAAATAAAGGGCCAATTTCGTACTGCTTGGTTTAGCAATTCTCGTTATATCCTAACACCATGTCTGAGGCCACACAGAGAAAGGACAATTTATCACACAATACCTGCTTAATCAGCATGTACGTTTCAGACATGATCTTCTCAATTTTGCCCAGGTCATAGGCCATAACTTTCTGACCTTGCTGCCATACTCGATAAGCATCGAGCAGAAGTGTTTTTCCAGACTCCACATCCTCAAGTAATTTCCTCTTCCTGCTTGACCTCTGGACAGGTTCTTCTGTAGGTACTGCTTGAACTATTCCTTTAGCTGCCTGCTGCTGGTGTTTTGAACTGATACTTAGCTCTTCCAAGGAAAGTTCTGGAGTCCGGCTCTCTGGAGCTCTCTCCTTCAAGTTCCTGCTGGACTGGGGACGGTCTGGCTCACTGCGTTTACATGAAGAATCAATTTTTTCAGGGTCATTGGAATAGCCATCAAGATCCATAGGCTCAACTGAACCAGGACCAGAAAGCTCTTTAATCTCCTTGTCATTCCTGTCCTCTTGTTCCAATATGTCCATAGCATTGGGAATTTGTCCCTGGGTCACTTCCTTTACTCCATTTTCAGTACTATGTACTACTCCATCTGATAAAACTGGCTTCTTGGGAAGGACATCTTTTCCCTCTTCAGCACTAGTTTTATTGGAGACGTCTGTTGTCATCCTTCCTGAAGCAAGGTTAGAAGACTTGGAACCCTGATCTTCTGAAACCTTAATAAAAGAAGTCATTCCTCGCTGTTATCATTGAAATCAGAAAGCATTTGAGCACAGCTATGACTACTATGAATATTAACAAGTAACTTTCATTACTGCTTCTGCTGAAGGAAATGCATTTATTCTATGTTCATTATTTTCAGTTCCTCAGTATTTATTAATCCAGGCCACAAATCTTACAATTAGAAGGATTTTAATAAGTAAAAATACCACACAGAAGTGTCAACAGCTCAGGCTGAACCAAAGCCACAACGTTTATTTTCCCTCACTACTTCAGTCCATGCTAAGGGATCCAACTAAATGAAATCCAAGGTTTTAATTGCACGAATTTTTCTTCTAACATATTGAAATCAAACCCAAACCTGTTTCTTTTGGCAGCTGCAGAACAACCTCAAATTTAAGAATCTTTCCTTTCATTCTTCTTACACAACCTTCTTGTTAATAGATCAAGTACTCAAAACCCTGCTACAGTATTTTAATTTTTGTACCTTTACTTTGGTGATGTTGCAAAGGTAGAATACCTTAGCACATCATCTCTTCTTTCAAAAATTGATAATGATACAATTCTTCCATCCAGATTTATGAACAAACTATTTCATATAGAGAGTTCCAGTGTTCTTGAGGATGTTTTCATTTAATTTATTAAACTTACAGTCTGTTAACTTGGAAAACCCTTAGGAACAAGTTCTTCCTTGAATGTATTTACTAAGTAAAGCTCCAATATCCACATCCCTTAACCTGGAAATTGACTGGCTTCTATATGACTTAAAAAAACTAAATCTAGATTACAATTATATGTAATGATGAGTGTGGTGCTGTCAAGGACTAGCAGTGAAAATTGTCTAGGCATGTAATACCTAGTTGTCTGGGTTTGTTTTGCAAGAGAAATCGTAGTTCATTTTAAAAGGAAATTTCCTATAGACCCCACCTGAAAATGGAGCTCCTGTACACTACATGTATCTACCACTACTTGAAGTTTAAGGGACAGTCAGACCAAATTTACTGCAATCCATTTTCAAAAACTGTATTTGTTACTGAATTTCAAAACCAAAAAACAACAATGCTGGAAGAAAATTTTCTATGTAGCAGCATATAAACAAAAGGTATTAGAAGTAAGAGCTTCCAAATGAAGTCCTTCAGTCTCAGGAGATCTAAGGAGTGAGTAAACTGAACACTGCCAAACCTAATTAACTAAACTACAGCTATGAAGTGCACTGCTGCCTCACCTGTGTGAGATCGTTGAGAGTGTCCTCCAGCACTTTCACTGTGAGCACAAAGGCCTGTTGGGCCAGAACCTGGCGATCTGCATCACGCAAGTACTTCCTGTGCCACAGCAAGAGAGCAGAAATGAAGTTAACTGCCAAAAACTTACAGGACTCTACAAGCAAGAAACACGACATTGAAAGAAAAACAAGAAAAAGCCAACACAACAACTTTAAAACAAGAAGAAAGCAAATAAAACATATACAGGTGCACACTGACATATAACAATATTGGGATATAACACTTTAGCTCTGTTTCCCCCCACTTCTCCCCTCCCCACAAGCATCAGGGATGACATAAACGAAGCAGAAGACAGCACTGGGAAGGGAAGACAGGGGACAAACACAGGGAAGGGAAGAAAGGGGAAACACCAAACAACCAAACCCAGAGCAAACGAGGCAACCAGATTTACAGTTTTCTTGTAGTAAGCCTTCTGTGCCCCTCAAATACCAGCTTTTTATTAAAATCTTTTTTTGAAAAAGCTATGTTGAACTGTCAGGTGATTTTCATGTTCTGGATAAAGTGTGCATGTGAGATTAAGGACATTAGCAAACCCTCTCTCTTTGATCACAGCAGTTGCCTTTGAACCCAGAATTTTTAGAGCTAAAACATGGGTATGCTACTACCTTTTAGTATTACAAAAAAATAACATTGTATGTGTAAAACATTCACTCTATAGCTTCATTTAATTTACTAGAGCACTATAATTTCAGTGTATTCTGACACATTTTAGTCTGCTTTCAAGGAAAACACTTCCAGTTGTCAATCCCACCTAATCAAGTTTAATGGAAAACTTATTTTCTATTTCAGAATTAGCTGGTTTTAATGAGAGGGCTACAAATCAAGTAAATAACTTTGAAGGGTACTATATCAGTCAAAAGGCCAATATTTTTAATACACATATTTCCTCTGTGATTTTAGGTTAAATTGGTAATTTTGCATCTTTTGTCTGAAAAGCAGACCATAAACATCTGACTCCTCATTAGTGCAGTAATAACTAAAACCTCCCTATTTTTAAAAATAGGGTTGTTCCAGGCATATACCAGACACTGGAATATATAACCCAGAATATCTGCATTTCCAAGTTCCTCTAACGATTGCAGCTCACCATGACTGGCACTGGCTGATACAACATGTCAAATTACTTGTTTCTTGAATTCAGTCTAGACTTATAAATAACATAACATTTTTAGTACAGCTATGGGCTTTCTTAGGACAGAATTTAAACCTTCTATGGTCCAGTTCTTCTGATATGCTAAAAGTCAAAGTATTTTTGGCTTCAAGCTTGCTGAACAAGTGGTAACATTCCCAGACACACTACAATCCATGCAAATTCACATGCACTCACACTCAAAAACACATGAAGAAACCTTCAATGCCTCCAACTTATTGCCATCAATCATTCAACTTTCATTTCTTAAGCATGTGCCACAGACCAATTTCAACTTTCCCCACAGGGCAACCTACTAGAATTTTACCTCAGCTGCTTCAGTGTTTTCCTTGGATGTTTATTTTGGTCTTCCCATTGATATGAACCCATATATAGCTCACACTAATAGCTTCTTTTTTCTTAAATAAGGTTAATACAATTAAAATTAGATCACCCCTGAACAGGATAAGCTTTTTAAATAGCATCAGCTGCCAAGAGGCACATAACCATTGTTCAGTCCATCAAGGATTACAGGAAGGCAGGATGCTGGGCCATGACCTCCTGCACTGGACTCAGCTCTTATGCAAGAGCGAGCAGAGGGTGCACAAGTCATGACGCTCTGTTCCTCCAGTGAATCCCTCCACGTGACAGAACACCTCTGTAAGCCTGTTAAGGTATCTCTATGGCTGCTCTGAGTTACAACAGAAATGCAGAGAAACTCTAGGCTATATTATAGGATCATAATCCTGAGAAAAATTAACCATCATTCCGCTATATTCCCAAGGGAATCTGTCTAAAGACTTTTTTTCCTAAACAGAGAACAGCTTTAAATAAAATAGTCATACAGTGACTATATTCAAAGCTTTACAAAGTAATGGCTTAAAAATACATCTATCATACTTTCCCTGATCAGGGGTCCTCTGCAGCATAGATGAGACTTTAAGCAAGGTGTTGTAATCCTTTAGCTGTAACAGCACATTCAGCAGCAGGACAATTGAGCGGTTCATATGAGACGCAAAACTGCCTGGGCGGTCGATCTCATCCACGGGGATGCGCCAGATTCCCTGCAGAGAAAGGAAAAGAGGAAACCTTTAAAGAGGGATCCAACTGAAAAGGACAGAACCATGAAAATATGGGTCAGATTCCGCAGCATGTTGAATTTCACTGAGGGCCAGAGGAACAACAGACAGACAAAAGCTGTGGTCCCACAGAGAGGGAGATATGGATTTAGATTTGAAGTTAACTGACTCCTGCCAGTAGCAAAAGAGGAAGGCTCACAGAAGCCACAGCACACCTTCTAAACATGCTTCTGAACTATTCCAAGAAAAAGCAAGCAAAGTTCAAATTAAATTGTGCATTTTTCTTCAGTGTCAATGAACACACCTTACTAAGCCAAAGCTCAATTACCACAAGAAATAAGGAGTAACTTGAAGTAAGTTTTCCTGGCCTGAACGCTGTTAATATGCAGTCACTGCAAGTTTCTATCTTCAAATAATCTGTTACTAAACATCTTAGGAACTTAGTTAGTGCCTGGATATCATTAGTGTTTACTATGGACTAACCAGTCCAATAGGAAGAATCAGATTCCTCAGCAGAATCCATTTTCCAGTGGTAGATTCAAATACTTGGCCATACATCCTGATCCTTCTAATTAAGTTTCTGGAACAAGAGAATCTTTGGGGAGCAAGGCTGGAAACTGATAGGAAATATAATTTAATTAGGGTTAGTCAGCTCAGATTTTGTCATGTCTAATAAGTCTAACAAGATTGTTTTCAGGCATGTATTGTGGATGCTGTCAGCAACCTAGTCAACCACACCTGAAAAAATGCCCTGCACATACTACCATGCCTGCATGTTAGGATGGAACTTATATTATGATCCTTCACAAAAACTGCTGTTGCATCAATGCAAACCCTTCCTTCATGCTTTATTTGGTTCTGAAGCTTTTCCTGCGGTAGCTTTCTAAGATGAAAATCCTCTGATCATGTAAACAATTTTGTGACAGGGCAGGAAAGAAGAGTCTCATTGATAGCAGTACCTAACTGAGAATGAGTTTGGCCTTCCAAACCTGTTCAGAGAGCAGGATATACAAATATTTACCCCTCTATCCTTGTTTAAAGGTCTTGCTTCAGTTTGTTTAGCTTTACTTTCAGTGTGATCAAAACTGTCAGAACTTAACACAAAGTAGAAGCAAAGAAAATTATTACTGCAATCATAAATGATATTTGACCAGAAAAGTAGATCCATAACCCCCTAAGATGGACCCTTCCCCTCCATGTCTGCAAAGTCTGTAGTTCACTCCACAAGATGTAAAGGAACTTAGGAAAAAACAAGAGAAATATCAGTGTTTTTACATGGAAAACAGTGACTTCAGCTAGATATAAGGGACAGACTAAACTGCCAAATTTTCTTGCTCTTGCTTTTCCTCATGCTCTCTACTCTTACTCCCTAGCAATCACATAAAAGCTGTTCTTCCTCTTTGCTCCCTGAAGCTTTCTTTCAAACTCTTTTTTGTAGCTTTCCTTTTCCAGAATGTACCTAAAATCATATAATGACCAACCCCCCCAGGCACAACCGTCACTTCCTCCTATTCTCAACAACCAATGTCCACAAACACCTCCCATGGCCTGTGGCCAAGTGCTCATCTGCTCAGGGAGCTCAGCAGCTAACAAGCACACACAGATCATGAAGGTAACAGTTCTGTAAACCAGCACATACTTCTATTTAAACAGAGATGTTTTTTCTTCCCCCAAACCACACAATGGCTTTCCTTTCAGGCTACAGATGAAACACACATTCTAGAGCTGCTATTTTTTGCTTCTTTGCACATATGTAAACTGGGTGTCTGCCAAATCCCAAAACAAGTGAATGCCTCATAATGGCACGACATTGCAACAACCTACTTAGCCAATTTAACTACACAAAACAATTTACGGTCAACTACAGCACACTGTAGGAGTGGAACACTGCCAATGTGGAGGTAGGTTCCTGGTCTTTTTCAGCATTATCTCATCCTTCATTTGAATCAGGAGGATCACTTGGATCAGATACCATATCTGGACTTAGATGGAAATAATTTTGCAGCTCCTTCTCACATATCCCATGTATACATTTTAATGCTACCCTGGAAATTACAATCATGTATTAGCACCATTTTCAGTTGACAGAATATACAAACTGCATCCATAAAGCCAGGAAAAAGTCCCTCAGAAATGAAGCTGTGTGTTTTGGAGAATGCTGCTGTCTTTCTACAACGGTGCATTAGAAGAGTTCCAATTAAATCTCACATTAGAGGCGTTCAAGTTTACCATTGTAATTACAAAAGTAGGACTGATTTTTAAAAGGAAAGTCACTAACTTTTCATGTATTGACTTGCAGCTTTATAAATGCAGAACAGCAATAGACAGGTGTCCAATGTTACATACCTGCCTGTTCCACAGGCAGCCTCAAGCCAAAAGCAGAAAGAAACCTGCCATCAGAGCAATCTTCATTCCATCACTGTGATTTTATTAAGCAATATGCAAAACACTGATGCTAAAGTGAGTTTATCGGAATTTATTTTATGAGTGATACTAAACTTTTAAGACTGCAATTTCAGTTAAGAATCTAAAGAATGTCTTGTTCAAATCTCTCCCAAAGAATAGTTTAACAAAGCCCATCAGGTATTAATTTTTCCTTCCTAAATATCAATACACTTCAGGAAGAATACTTCTGAATTCAGATCACACACTGCAACTTCTTAAAAAGAAGTTCAATATTAGGCTTTTATTATTTTTAACAAAGCTTAAGAAATACACAAATGCAAAGCTTGTAAAGATGTAACTGGGGAGAAGACCAGGAAATATTATTCAGTTTGACTAAAATCAAAGTTTTTATATCACCACTTGAAAACATATTTGTTAGCAAAGTACCTCTCTTTAAAGTACACTCACAGAGGAGTGTAGATCCTTGTCACAACAACTTCCAGTTCTTTCAAAGGTTTTGTTTCTGGTTATCACCACTCAGGGTACCTGATAAAATGTCTCTGCTCTGGCCACCAAAAGGATTTTACATCCAGTGCCTGCTCCTGTTTGCTAGCCACCATTCCCCCTGCTGAAAGGTTCTCCTCCCTGCTGCCACAGCCAGCAGAGCTGTTTACACCAAACCAGGGGAAGGACTGAGATGCTTCCAACAACTCCAAAATGCCTCTCAAGATCCAAAACATCAGGCTGCTCTCCATGCCTTCCTGGCAAAACAAACACACTGCAAGAGTGGAGGCAGGGGAAGCCTGACACACACTGCTAGCAAAAAATAAATCTGGGTGTAGTGAAAAATCCTGCAGAGAACTTAATACTGAATGTTACATTAAATATAAAACTGGATAGAGAAGCCAGTCTACCATAATCCTGGTGACACTTTTACAATTCTTTTTGAGCTTAGAATTGCTGCTCTGCCTCCCCTTGCAGAACTGCAGGCTCGGGAGGAGAGTGAGCAGAAGAGGATGGTGCTGTGAGCAGAGCTGCAGCACTGTGGTACTTTCTTGTTCAGTCGCTGAAAATAGAAAGGAAGGAAGTGCTTTTTATTCCTCCATGATGCTTACTCCAGAACTTTAGGGGAGGGGATTCCCTGGGGTTTAGGAATGCCTCTCTGAGGAGGAGAGGCTGACAGCTCCCAGCAAACTCCCGATTTCCCTGGGGATGGCTGCTGCTGCCACGGCACAGCTCCAGGTTAAGCCATTTTCTAAGCACAGATCAAACTTTATCAGTGCTCCGTGGCTTCACTTCTTAATGAAATGGAGAAATGCAAGTCATGCTTCAGATGATCCAATTCACATGTAACAAGCAAACACATAAAACCCACACTGCTACAAATAAAGACTTTCCATTACTTAACTCTCTCTTTCCCTTTTTTTCAAGGGGTCCCAGAAGCTCACTGCACTATATACAACAAACTGGATTCCAAGTGACCAAACCAAAACCAAACACTTCTTCATTTGTCAGTATCAGTAATGTTCTGCTAAGAAGAGCCTTTAGTAACAACAAATATGATTGAAATATTATTTTAAGATTGTTAGAAAGTGTGACAAAACTAGCAAACTAACTAATTAAATGATACAGGGAAGGCACCAATAAATAATGCAACAACCTACATGGTATTTCAAAATCATGAACTTGAACTAAGCACAGCTGTATAATCCCTGGAAAGCTCACACTTCCCTAAACTTTCTGAAGTCTCTGCTTTTATATAAGGTTGAGCACAACATACTGAAGTACTACTGGTTTTACTCATGTCCTGTCTTAGTTACTTATATCATTTTAATGTCTTGCTCTGGGTGCCTGGAGAGGAAAGGAATATGGTTCAAGCTGAACAGATTCAACACACGGGATTTGAGATCTCTCCATTTTAAGTTAAGAAGGTACAGTACAGAGCCCTGACTATCCTGACTCTTCTCTGTAAGCATTGCTTGACTTAGTGCTCAAGTCGGGGAGCATGTCTTTGCCTGACTCACGACTTCCTGCTACTTCTGAGTGTAACCACTAAAATCACTGCCCCCTCCCTCATTTAGCAATTTACTAAACCACCTTTCCTCATCCAATCTTAACATGCTCCCATATCTCTTATTATTTTACTCTGTCACCTGATTTTGACTTTTCCTCTTTTCTACCGATAATTCTATTATTTCTGTTCCCCAGCTCCTCATTTTATCCACACTGCTATTCAGCATGTAATGGAACAATTCTGTTTCTATGAACAGGAATGCAAGTGGGTACAAAAGTATTAAGAAAGGAAAGCAGCTATATTCCAACTATTAAAACTATTATCTGCAGGGACCTGTGTCAACAAGCAACCTTTATTTACTGTAATTTAGCCTATTTCAGGAAAATCTTACCAACTTTTTCAGACCATAGTTATTACACAGTACAGTAACAGAATTTTTTTTTAAAGTCTGATAATAAATAAATTATATTTTATCAGTTTTAAAAAGGAAGTAGAAATAAAGGCAAAACTGTAGCAACCTTCTTTCAATAAGTCAAGAACAAGCAGGATTATAATTCCTGGTCTGTAAGGCAAATATTGTCAATTCCTTATTTTCTTACCTTTTAAATACACACACACTTGGGAACGAATAAACAGCATGTATGCATTTTGGAAGAATTGTGGAATTCTGTAACATTATTTTAGCAAGACAGCAGCATGAAAAAATATTGACAAACGGAAGTGCTTCACATGTTCCAATCATCATACACTGACAAAGAAACATAATGAACAATTTTCACCTCTTATTTCTCTCTTCAAAGTACAATGTATTTTCAGAGTCTTAAATTTCACATTTTCAATTTGCAGAACCATCATTTTACAGTTGACTTGACACTAAATTGGTTTTAACCCTGTGAGAAAACACCCAAGCCACAGCCACTCGGGAGACTGCGAGCATGAGTCAGGGACATACGCACAGGAGGCAGGGAAAGGGAATGATTTCCTTGCTGCATAAGCAATTACATAAAACCAGAAATGCCTTGTTAAGAAGATCAGTTACAAGTTCAGGTGAAATTAATGAAACAGGAACTGCAGCCTACAGATGGCCTTTGCAGAGCTTTGGGTTTGGCCATTTGCCAGGCAGAATCTAGAGGTTCATGTTCACCAGATCAGGAGGCTTGAGGAGTTTTTACTCAGATGGTTCCCACGTACCATGTGATTTCACAACCATGTCAACAGAAAGTCACATCACTTTTTTTTTTAAAGGGAAACAGCTAACTAGACTGTAAGAAAAGGAAATAAAGAAACCTTTCTACTGCATGGCTATGATGGAAAGAAAGACAAAGAAAGTAAGGAGAAGCAACAGACTAGTCTCTTAAACCCTGTTTTGAAGGTGCAATCCTGCTCAAACAATAACACAGCTGCATTCCCTCAGGAGCTCAGCACCATTGTGCCTCAGGCAGACATCACCCACATGAAAATCCAGGAAACACAGGAGGTGTGTGCATAATGCATCATCCTCTGGATGAAGGTGGTTGTTCCCTGCACTGCTTTTCCAGGTTAACACCAACAGTGCTGGGGCAGTATCCTTCTCCAGGGTACTCTAAGAAATCCCTCTTGTTTAGTCTCTCATTCCTCTAACCTGCAAATCTGGGGTGCTAAAGCAAAAGTGGATTTGAAGATAAAGTTGTGGAACACTGACGGTTTTTTTTTCCTTTTTTCTGTTGCCAACATTGACAAAGGTTCCTTTTGGACAGCTGGACAACTTCTCAAGCTGGAAGGTCAGTTACTGATAAAAAGACATTGGAACAAATTACTTCAGTATATTTATCATCTTTCTTCTATCAGTTGCTCCCTTTTACCAACTGTATTTTAGAAGAGAGAAAAAAAGGGATTGGTTAGGAAAGGAATTAAATTACCAGCAATTAAGTTTCATTCACTGTGTCTTGCAGACAATTCAACGTTGCCAAAGGGATGCAGAAGAGCAGATTCATCCAGAGAGTTAGCAAGGCACTTCCATCTACTCAACAGAAAACACTGAGGAGTGTCTCCTCACCCATGTTGGAATTTCAGATTCTGCCTTTGTTACTTCAGTATCCTTTTTTGGGGTATATTTTGGTTTTATGTCATGTCTCTGTCTGAAAGAGTTTGGAATTTTTTCTTTGAGAGGATATAAGGCACAGAAATCTAGAGAACACAGACTGCTTCTAAATCTTCTAACATGCAAATAACTTGATGCAGAAACCTAATGAAAGAATATGAAACCTTTGATGGGAAAACCCTTTACCAGAATTTTGAACTCCTTGAGGCATTTTCTAGGGCCAGATGCAGGAAGACTTCTACACCACCAAAATAAGTGGCTAGCAGGAAACATCTAGACAGTGACAGGGGTTCTGGTTTCACCTAATAGAAAGCCTTTCCTTGTTTTAAGAGGATTTTTCTGCTAAGAACTTTTCTGTATATCTACTACAACCAGACTGCCTGGCTTCGGATGCAAATGATACTCAAAGCTAATGAAACAAGCTTAGTACAGTCCACCCATGAGCCTGCAAGAGGGCAGGCTTCTGCATTAGCCCCCTGAAGACATAAGCAAACTCTCATTTTTTGACACGTATGATTGAAATATTATTACTCCATTAATTTAATCTAACTCCACACATCTCTGATACAGACATACATTTAACGGTACCACTCAGAAACCTTCTACAGAGGGAAAAAGGTATTTAGGGAATGTGGCTCACCTGAGCTATTATAGGCTCCACTTCAGGATGAGATGAATTACAAGCTAGAAATTACTATTTCCTTTCAATGCAAAGGATGATGACTAAGTCATAGAAGATGACAAATGTTAGGGGACATAAATGACAACTAGAAACTTTGCAATGTGGTTCTAGTCTCTATCAGTGGCAAACCAAGGCTGAGCCCAACCATTCAGTCTTACTCCTAAAGGAGGTGCTGCAGAAGCAGAGAACTGGGGTTAACACAGACCTGGGAGAAGCTTTTGGTTCTCAGAGAAGGGCAAGTTTAAGGATTATGAGATTTTTTTTTTCCACCCAGATCCCAACACTTCTGTCACTACAGTGACTGTCCCCATCTCCCCAGAGGTTACAAAGTAAACAGCCAGTAGTGTACATGCACTGTAACTGGTATTATTTGATGGAAGGAAGGTTACCTGAGGATCCCACCTGGAGTACTGTGTCCAGCTCTGGGGTCCTCAGCACAGCAATGAAATGGACCCACTGAAGTGGGTCCAGAGGAGGCCACAAAGACGATCAAAGGGCTGGAGCACCTCTGCTGTGAGGAAAGGCTGAGAGAGCTGGAGTTGTTCAGCCTGGAGAACACAGACTCCGGGAAGGCCTCATAGTAGCCTTTCAATACTTAAAGGGGGCCTTTAAGAAAAATGGGGACAAACTTTTTTAGCAGGGCCTGTCATGATAGGACAAGGGGCAATAGTTTTAAATTAAAGAAGGGCTGATCTAGATGAGATATAATGAAAAACTTATTTCACAATGAGGGTGGCAAAACACAGGCACAGACTGCCCAGAGCAGTGGTGGAGGCACCATCTCTGGAAACATTCATGGTCAGATTGTACAGGGCTTGGAAAAACCTCATCTGTTGAAGATGTGCCTGTTCTTTGCAGGAGATTTGGACTGGGTGACCTTTAAAGGTCTCTTACAACCCAAACTATTCTGTGATTCCACAATTCTATGGTTCTACCTCAGGCTAATTTTAAGAAAATTGAAAATTGCTTCAGAACACAGAACTATCACCTATCATTTCTGACTACATCTTGTAGCACCCAAAAATAGTGAACCCGGCACAGAGCGTTACTACAGTTATTCTGACAACACTCCTGCCTTAAAAGACTGCATGGGCAGTACAGCATAACAAAGCCTCCATCATTTAGTGCAGTATATAGAATACTAGAAAGGAAAGGAGGACAAGAACTTCATAACATTAAGTGTTGTGCTAATTGTTGAGATTCAGCACACTGTTAATGTAGAATTTAGAGTTGTTCAGAGATTCTTCATGCTATAACACTCCAGTAAGAGTTTCATCCTTGTACAGGATGTCACTTTCTACTGTTTCAGCCTGAAATCCTTCAGGCTTGAAGGATTTGAAGAAACCTGTTTTCACCTACTTAAATACAAAGTTTTAGATGTAAATTACTTGTTATCCAATATGTAAAGACTCATTGATTTTGAGTATTTTAAACCAGGCTGTCAGAGTGCTAAAAAGTTATTTTACCAAAATACTTCAGTTTTTATACCAACACAAACCAGTCTTCAAACCTACATCACTTGCTTTTCAACAAACAAAATGCTTAACTGCCCACTCCCACCCAACAGCTGACATTCAGCATTCCTGCACTGACAGCAGTGTCTTTCAGCTTTTACTCTCCTCTACATGACACACAGAATAAAATATCAAGATGAGAGTCTATAAAATCCCAGTGTTTGCAAAATATTTCAGCATGTTCATAGAGCACTTAGAAGAAGTGACATCATCCACCTTTACATTTTACATCTATATCACCACGTTAGACTCAAAGTCTCAGAAAATATCAAAAGCTAGAGGGTTAGATCAGTAGCACAGAGGAAAATGCTACCATTTCAGAGAACAATACTGATCCACGCACTCAGTGTTCTTTCTTGTCAGTACCGAAGCACTAGAATACATGGCATTAGGAGATCCTGCTGAAAGAGATCTTTGAGCCTGAAGGAACATAAATCAAAAGGTCCAGAGAATGCTTGCTACTAATTTCCATTACAATTTTTGAAAATAGAAAACCCTCTACAGCTGCTACACATGGCAGCTCATAAAATACAATCAAATGATGATCTTTAAAACTGGTAAAGAAGATACTTCACTTTAATTTTTATCTTGATACAAAATTGCATCTTCATAAAAATGACCTGGAAACATTCTCTTTAAAATACCTGCTGGCTAAGATGCATCTTTCAGACAAACATTTTTACCTCAGAGTACTGTCAGTGACCATGCAGTCACATCACTTTGGGGGCCACTTAGGGACTTTTCAAAAGAGTACATTTTTCCTCAGTTAGGTAGCTTTTCTCAACTGACCCTGGTAAGTAACAAAAAGTAAGCAGGTTCAAGGTGACACAATACAAAATCAGATTTGTGTACTGTACATACTGAAACTTGGTCAGAAAAGGGCCACGTCATTACTCGGAAGTGACAAATCCATATGTAACAATTACTCTGGTTGGGTACTGGCAGTTTTCTTTAAAACTATTATGACCTCAGATCCATGTTCAGTAGTTTTTAAGCCACAGACTTCAAAACACACCTAGGTAGAGGGTTTTGCAGCTTATTTAGGGACAAAACAAGGTTACTAAAAAAGCTAGTAAACTTCACTGAATAGATTGTGAAGTTACTTAGAAAAATTAAGAGAGCTGCATATTGGATCTTAATGAAGAACTGTCAGTACTTTTAACAGCACGAATATAAACAAGCACTACCATCCAGGATGAAATATAAAATGCAATGCATACCAGGAATAGTACTAAAAAAAAAAAACCTCAACTATTCACTACTGGAAAACACTTTTGAAAAGCGACAAGAATGGCATGTTCCATGACAGGCTGGTATTTTGATATGTGCACACAATCTGGAAGCACAGAGAAATACTTGAATCTTTTGTCAATGTTGAGAAGAAAAAAAGCAATGGAAAGCTGAAGGGAACAAGAATTTAAACTCCTCTAGTGTTCTGATAGAGGTAAAGTGATAGCAGGAGCTAGCAGAGAAGCCTTTCAAACCAGAATCCTGTAAGACCTGACTACAGTTCCCTACTCCTTTTTCTAATGCCATTTCTAGAAAGACATGTGTTTGTAAACACATGACTTAATTCACGTTTGAAGGTCACAGGTCTGTCTGAGGTTTCATACTGGCTTAGGAATTACAGAAGTACACATCCTGGATTTCAAATGGTTTGTCAGCTGAAGTTGAGGACAAGAAGCAGCTTATTTGAAATAGGTGGTAAGAAATAAATATCCCATAAGAGAGATTATGAATCAGAAAAAGACATATGCAGTGGTAAAGCCTTGTAGAAGACATACACCTCTCCAAGAACTAAAGCTCTACATGAATTTGCACATTTCATCCTCAACAAATGAGAGCCTTGAACTAAGCCATTGAGCTGACAAGTAACTAATTTCATTATCTCTTTTCCCCCCACTACAGCAGTGTCCACAGAACACTTCCCTTCTCAGTCCAGCAAGTGGAGGCCCTGAAGGAATCCTGACAGCTATAAAAGGTAAAAAAATCTCTTTCTGTTATACACCCCACAGCTTATCTCAAGTATCTTTTCTCCTCTTATACAGGAATTCATGCAACCAAAAATATTTGCATTAACTCTGCTTTTCAAGTATTTTATCTTTCTTTTTGAGGGGAGGACATATATGTGTGCTAACACCTTATGCTGTCTTGCTTTCAGACACTCCCAGGGCCTCCTCAGAAAAACAAAAGCAGTTCTTTACCCAATTGTAAGAGTTAGTGGAAATGCCTAATTCAAGTAAACATTGAGGCAGCAGCCTGCCTAACATCCCAACTGAAGCTGACTGATCTTTGATAACACCAGAGGAACAAGACATTGCAGGGAAGCAATAATTCAATTACCCTATTTACAGTAACATAAATCGCAGTATACACAGGGGAGCTTCAATATTCAACCAGCAGCAATACTACAACGGCTTAATCTAACACAAGGCATAGCAGTGTCTCAGATCAGCAGAAGACAGGGTAGAGTCTGCTGGTGTTTGATTTCAGTGATACTGCGAGACAGAAATTATTTGAGAACAACCAGAGTAATTATTGAGGTGGAGGAGGAGTTAGGAAGGCTTCAACATTTAGAGTATTTCAGACTCCAATAAAGATGCTAAAAACACACAACAGTCCTATTACTGAAAACAGTATCTGGGTGTTCAAGATGTCAACCTGAATATGCTCCAATAGAAAAGACAAGCTGTCCCGCTTAGAACTTGCAGCTCCCTGGGTAATAAAAACCTCTACAGCATATGCTTTAATTCCTAGATCTGCTTCATGCAAAATGCCCCCAGCACACTCAAAAATCTGCCATTGCACAGATAAACAGAGGCTGTGGTAAAGTAAAAAAATTGAAACATGGAGTTGCCACAGCTAATGCCACAAACAGCATGTGGCACTTGCTTTATGCACAACACCAGAATTTACTTCAATTAAGACATACGCTCTAAAATTATAAACATGTGATCAGACAAAGCTGACTAGTTTTAACAAACTGCTAATTAAACTGGAATCCTCTTATCCTCTTTCTTTAGCTGAATGAAGCAGCAACTGTTACAGCATAGTAGCTCATGCAAAATAGACACTGAACAACAGGCTTTCCTGTTAGGTCACCGTTAAGCAGGGGAATCTCCCGTGTGCACCTGGCTCTCCCAGCAGAGCAGGGAGCGCACAGCAGAGAGCACAGCTGGGCTGCTCTGTGTCTGACTGGATTCTTCATTCTTTGAGACATGAACCTACCGACTCTTCGTTCTTCGAGACATGAAAGCCGCCCCTCGCAAGCTTTAGGGCTGGATTGAAAAAGAGTGTGCTAAGTAATTCATCCCACCCAGGGAGTGGAGGAAGGAGAAATCCCAAACAATACAGACCGAATCAAACAAAAATCCCTCACCCTTTTGTCCCCCCTTCCAAACTTCTCTCGACTCCTCCGTTTCCCATCGCCCTCATGATTTTCCTGTGCAGCAAAGCAGTTCTGTTCAGCCTCTAACCGCAGGCGAACCGAACTAATGAAAGAAGTATTTCCCAACCACGACGGCAAATGTCATCAGATCTCATCTCTCTCCCTCCAGCTCGGAGCTGGGATAAGCCCAGGAGCGCCCGGAGCCCGCCCAGCACCGGGAATTCCCCGCAGGTCACGACCAGCTGCTCGGAAGGGTTCGAATACCCGTGGGCAAGGGCAAAGGCACAGCACACCGAGGAACGCCCTACAGCGCAAGGGGGCCGGCGGCTGTTTGTGCTGCTGCTACCAGAGAGACCGAACTTCCACCAGCACCGCATCTGTCCCCGCCAGAGCCCCCGGCCTCCCCGCGGGGCATCACCCGCAGCCCGGCGCGTTCGCCGCCCGCCCGCCGGGCCCCGGGCTCCCCGTGCGGCCGTAGGAGCGTCTGCGTGGCGGAAGTTCCCCCCTGAGCCGCCCCCTGCACTCACCATCACCGAGGCGCGGGCCAGCTCCGCCGGAGTTCCCCGGCGGCCGCGGAGCCGGAGCGCGCCCGCCCCCGCCCGG
>VZTJ01004863.1:81710-240257 GCA_013397795.1 Orthonyx spaldingii | reverse complement strand
CTCCCCGCCGCAGCTGCCGCCATGGCCGGGCGCGGGGCCGCCCCCGCAGGCGGCACAGCCCCCGCAGGCGGCACGGCCCGCACCGCTGTGCGCTCGCCCCCGCGGGGCCACGCCGCAGTTCCCTCGCACGGCACCGACACGCGGCGCGGCCACCTCGGACACCATTCCCCCGTGCTGGCGCTGGCACATCGTCCCCTCCCCAGCTCCTGCGGTACCAGGGGTGCTGCTGGCACCGTTGTCGCACCAGTCCTTTGCCACTTCTTTCATCCTTCTGCCTTTCTCAAACTATTTGAAGGGAAAAGCAAAGATCTCCCCTTGTCCTTTCCCACGGATCTCCCTCTCCCTACTTTTGATGATTTCGGTCAATCCCCGATTAAGACACCCAACACGCGTGCCAGACCACTGCCAACCTCAGCCCAAGTAATCCTGTCTCACAAACTCACTGATACATCTTTCTCCATCTCAGTTTAGCACAGCTAAATTCACCTTCTTTTCTCAGCCACTGATCCAGGTTCTGCTCCAGATTACCTTCATCTCAGAAGTTTAAATATTTTATCTTTACTTGCTCTTTTCTCTCACTTTTGCAAGCAGGGCAATTGCTTTGACCTCTTCCTTGCCTTTCCAAGCATTGCAGGGACTTGGTTTGGTTTTTTTTCTCCTCTCCCACTTACTAGGATTATTCTGAAGTGCTCAAAATCCATCCTCTTTACTAACATCTCAGGTTTAATACTTTGCTTCTCAGCCACAACAGTCCCCACATGGTAGGCAGAAATCAGGTGCAAACATTATCTTCCTTTCCCATCATTTTAGGCACTTTTTACCCATCTTTTCATTTCTTCATGTTCCTATTTTCTGAGCACAGCAATTCAAGGGTTCTCACACTGAAAGCCCTATACACCTTGCCACTTCCTACTTATTTGCATACATCATATACATACTTCTATGTAACAGCATCTTGAAAAAGCAGCTAAAGAATGATTTAGCTATCCTATTCACCTTTTATAAAACTGTATTAAAAATGCCCTGTGTCTATGTCTCCACTTAAACTGTAAGAGAGAGCAAATTTTTGGGTTATAACGCTAAGATTTCACTATGGGCATTACCACTCTAAAATAACCCATGTCTTCATTGCCTCTCACATCTTTCCACCAAAGGCAATAACAAATTCTATATTGATTAACAACACAGTTTTGGCACTACCACTTAAAAAATCCATTAACCTTTACTCTTTTGACTGCATAACACGGATTTACATTTTAAATACAGAACTGAAATGAATACTTACTTTCTATGTATTCATGCAAATAGGCTTCTTTCTGACCTGCCCTTTTTCATCTGCTCCTTCAGTCACAGCAGAGCTCCTATCTCCCCTATTACACTGGGGCTTTTTCCTATGTATTGTCATTTTTTATGCAAATTAAATAGTTGCTGTACCTGGAATTAAATACATTGTTGGTGTTCACTAATTTGAAATTGTGTCATTATCTTTAAAGTTTAAAAGGATATGTTTTTCACCACATATTAGCTTTGATTCTGTCCAATTCCAAAGGTTTCTTATCAATTTTTTGTCTCTCTGACCAGCATTTTCATTAATCACCATGCTATTTCCCATTTTGCATTGCAGACTGCTACAGCATACATTAGTCAGTTGTCTGAACCATCACGAGCAGAATGAATTTTGCAACATTTGCACGTGCAGGTGTACATAACTTACAGTGCTACTGAGCAAAATAATTCTGAATTAGTTACCTAAGGTAAAAAATACCTCTGCTCAATGAAGGGTGAGTGGCATCCCCTGTACCTATGGGAACCAACAACATACTGGATATGGGACATGTTACAGAGATGCTCCAAATTCAGGAGGGTTGTGGAAAAAAACGTGGATAAAGTGCTCATAGAAAGGGACTAAACCTTTGGTGCTCATGTCAGAAATGTCCTTGAGTTATTCACAGGCACCCACACACATCCCCATAAGCTGCTGCCCTGGTTCAGGCAGTCTTGCTCCTAGTGCTGCCTGGTCCAGGATCCTGCTGAGGATAGCTGGCACCATCCTGCTGGCATTCTTGGTTCAGACTTAACACCGCGTAAAATCAAAGGCCTTTTCACTCATTACTTTTATAGAGCAGTATTTGGGACACTATTTAAGTCTTCTGGCTGATTAAGGGTAAAAGATGATATACTGTTTTCTTGTTTTATTAGTTGGAGACACTGTGCAAATGAGGCCTGTAGAAACAGCTAACATCTACTCCTTGTTAAGCTTAATTTAGGTGATATAGGAACAAAACAATGCAGCTTTATGCATTTTGGCAAGGAAGGATGGATGGGAAAAAGACAGAGCAATTACAGGGAACTTGAAACATTCCCAGAGTCAACAAGATGACCTAACATTTGTCCTTTTAAAAATAAATACTCAGAATGAATAGTTTCAGCTCAGCAAACCATCTCTGAGAAAGAAAAACAATCACACTAGGTGCAACTGGTAATCCTCAAAGACCATGACCTATACTTGTACTTCAGTTATAGGAAAGGAGGAGTGCAAAGCACTATTCCAGATCACTAAAACTGACAAGTTGGTATTGCACTCAGTGTTTCCTACTTTGAGTCTCATTTAAATTTTTTTGTTTAAAAATCTTTGGATCTTCAAATCAGTAACAATCAGAAAAAGTCTGATGAACACCTCAGCCAGAATCACCTACAGGATGTGAGCTCTAGTGTGTGGTCTCCAGTGCCACAATACTAGGAGCCAGATAGAAATGATTTTGCACTTCTGCACACTGGGATTTCTCCACAAAATGTTCTAGGGTGAATAATGATGTTAAGAAAGATTACAGGCCTCTCTGCACTGTTGAGATAAGAGTGCCAGCTTTCCTTGCAAACACAGCATATGAGTTTGTTAAGGTCATTTGAAATTGTGTTCCACTTTCAAAAGGGTTTTTTTTTGAAGGATATGCACTGTAAATCCTAGCATGAACTCTATTTCCATTTAGCAGAAGTAGATTTCACCTCTTGTTTTTAAGGAAGTAGGGCATTGTTTTCACTTATGAATTATTTTTTTTCCTTGCAGAGATAACAGTAACCATGTTTCCAGTTCAGTGCAAGTCCTACAGGAACTAGAAAGATTATTCCTCTAGCAGTAGTATTTGCCTCCTTTAACTCAGGTATTTTCAATCTTGCAAACAGTCAGATAACAATAGCTACCAGATTGAAATATTTGCCTAGAAACCCCTGTCTAATCCAGAGTGGCAAATTTTGTGGTCTTATATAAGTATTTTCCAAGAAAATATCTCTTTTCCATCAGTGCTGGAACTGAATTTGATATAATTTTATACATGAAAAACTTACTGAAGAACAGCAATTTTTACAGATAAAGCTATTATTTGGGGAATTTCAGATGGACCATATGCTCTCTGTCTAGAGACAAACAAATGTAAAATCATATAAAATTATTTGTCTACACACTACATTTAAACTGTTTTTCCCAGAAAGGCAAATGGAAGAAGAAAGCATAAGTACAAATGGAAAAATGAGAGAGGAGTATGTCAAAAGGCAGCAATAGGAATAAATGAAGCTGAAAGAAGACTTGGAACAGAAATCTGCAGTTCACTGTCTTGCTGTCTTCACCTTGCTGCTCACATACTTAAAAGACTTCAGATTCAGATTCATCTCCTGGTGGGCCTTGCATTTTGTCAGCTCCAGTCTGCTGCTGGAGACAGCTCTCAGACAGAAGCTTTCTGGAAGAAAGACGCTTTGCTTTACCTTATCGATTTGAGAACATAGAGAGGCAAGAAATTTTATTCTGGCTCAATTATTCACAAAAAGCAAGCAGAGACTTTTCCGATTTTGAATGGAGAAAAGCGACATATTGAGAAGACAGGGACAAAATAACCCAGAACACAGGCCTGTATGGGAATGGTTTACCTGCCTACTCTGTCACAGTGATGCTCAGCCCAGAAAACAGTGTCTGGGGCTTCTAGCAAAGAATTCAGAAAGCCAGCAATACTCACTGACTACTAGTTTACAAAGAAGAAATCCACCCTTCTGCTTAAAATTATTTCTCCCACACTTTGTCAGCAGGGTCACGTTGACTGATTGTCTAAATCCTAAGCTGAGAACTCCATGGGCAGGAAATGTGTAAGGCAGTTAAGTCCTGTCTATATGTCTCCTCTTTTCTTCCCTAATTCAAATCCTTTTGCTTTCTAAGTGCCTGGGTGACAAGTGGCACAACTCGAAATAACAACTTTTATGGCACAGGAGTTGATATTTCTGAAGGTCAGCAAGGGTAACTGACTTTTCTGAAATTTCACATCAAGACAATGATCATCTCCAAAGCAATCAACACTGGTTTTTTTGTAAAATTCTTCACCTGAAATTCTGTAATACAACCTAGCAATGCTGAGAACCCAAGCCTGTTTCCTGATCAAGACTCCCTTCAGTTGGAACACACTCACTGCTGTTAATTTAAATTTCAGTCAGTTTCTAATACTTTTATAGCTTAGTGTTCTGTTTACAAACTATATAGAATATTGCTTATTTGCTTGTGCAATTTAAATATTGAAAAGAAGGGTTTTAAAAAAAAAAACTTCGTAAAAGCTTAAGCTTCCAAAATCTCTTTGTTTGAAATAAGCTTAACTTTCAGAAAATGTCTGTGTACATAGCTGCATGTTTTATTTGAAACACGAAAAAATGTGAAGTATTATTTTTGTTGGTCCTGAAAGTAATGGTCTATTTAGTACAAATAATTCAGAAAAATACTTTTGCTTTCTTATTAATTGAGAAAAAAATGACCATGAATACACCCTGACATAAAACCTGCTGGGAAGTAAGTAATTTTCAGTAAGAACTTTAGTACAGAGCTGTCAGTCTAAGGGCAAACAAAGCCATATGTTTTTCTTTCAAGCCTGCTGGAAAAACTACTGTGTTACGGGCATGAAAACAGTACCTTTATGTGTCATTAACTACAATTTTTAAGGATTAAGTTTATCCCACTGTCACTATTTCAGCTTACAAAGTATTTGGAATGTGCATTTCATTTCAACACTTACATTCCCTTTATGAGTATTTTCTCTTATACCACCAAGAAAATACCTTTGAAATCATTGCACTGCATTCACATCAGAAATCCCATCTTCATTATACAACTACACGGGCCTGCAAGCCCTACTTCTCCTTAAAATCTGATTTATTATTCTATTTAAGTTTTTTAACACTGAATCTGCCATGAGCTGTGACATACATGGATTACAAACATAAAATATGTACTCTGTTAAGAAGATCAGCCATGACAGAAGGCAGTGTTAAAGTGTCACAGAGTTTGGGATGGCTACACACACTTCTCCATGGATGAGCTCCATGGACATAAAAGCCTGGCCTATTTTCAGGTTTGTCCAGATTTTTCACACTGGTAAGACTTTAGTCAATTCAGGATCAGTATCACTGAAATAACTGGAGCCCAGTGATTCTGAAATGCTGT
Source organism: Orthonyx spaldingii (assembly GCA_013397795.1). NCBI lineage: Eukaryota > Metazoa > Chordata > Aves > Passeriformes > Orthonychidae > Orthonyx > Orthonyx spaldingii. Next base: position 234,787 of record VZTJ01004863.1, on the reverse strand, counting down.
AATTGATAGTTATACTATTAATTAAAAAAAAAAACCAAGCAACAAACCCCAACACATACTTCTAAACCCTTAGTGTAGTCTGTTAGGAGGAATAAACCAGGTATGTGTAAAGAGAAATCATTTAAGCTGTTACACCAAGCTCATTAAATTATCTCAAACATTTGAATACTTGAGAAAACACCATTATATTCATGACTCCCACTAGTTTCAGTCTACTAAGCAGGAGATCATACTCTGAGTGCTAATACACTTTGAATATACACACAGGGAGCATCTGAAGAGATAAAGATTTAAATAGAAAATGACCTGGTAGTTTTCAGTTCTGATTTTTACTGTGTCAGCAAACCAAATAGCCAGCAAAATTCTTTCTGAGCAACTGTTTAGGAAGTGCTTCAAGTGAAAAGTTTGTGGTGGTTTTTTTTTTCCGATTTTACTTCCTCTAACCTATAGAAAAATCAAACAACTTCATAAAAGTCAAATTTGTGAAACTTTATTGACAGGATGTGAGTAAGCAAACTGGAGGAGATGAAGTGGAGGCAAGTGAAACGAACAAAGCCCATAAAGCTCCTGGAAAAAGCCATTTGTCACTCAAGCTCTTATAGAAATTCCCTTGTCGGATCAGAGTAATACATCTGAGTGTTCAGAGGAGTACGCTGAAATACTGACCACTATGGGCTTCATTACTTTCACTCACCCACTCAATCCTATTTTGTTTTAATTCCTTCCAGCAGGCTGAGAAAGTCACCTTGTCTAAGTTGTCAACCTCTTCTGATTCCCATAGCACGCAAACTGTTGCTGCTCTGTTACCACGCAAACTCCAAAAGTGTTCATATTATGCCAGGAAATCCTACCTCCTCCACAGGAGCCAAACAGTCTGGAACAATAATACACTATACGATATTCAACATTTTTATTCCTCTAACTTCAGGAATTTTGCCAAAAGATGGAACACTATTACTCAGAGAACTCCTGCTTCAATGTCCACATTTCAGCTCCACGCAGTGATACTGCAGTCAGACAGCAAACTGGTCAGCCTACACAGCAACAACTATGCTCTTACCTATCATCATCTGCCATCTTATCTTCTCCATCTTAACCTTTTTAATTTGGCCAATTATATCTTGCTGTAGCCATTAAGTTAAAAATATTTATCTATAAATGCTACCTGCTTGCACAGGTATACACAGACTTGCATCATGCTGCTCTCATCCCACGTTCTTCTGCTTTTATTTTTACACTAAGGAAGTGTATATCCATGAAAAATACTTACATCCCTTTTCCAGAGAACTGAAATTCCTGAAATATTTCTCACTAAATACATTTCTTTAATAAAATAAAGTTAATTTCACTATTAATTCTCTTCTTGAAAGTTATAATGAATTACCATAATTCCAGGTAAATTAAAATCATCACTGGTGCAGAATGAAATTCTCACGGGGTTCCAGAAAGACAGGGTGAGCTGTTTGTCTGATGGAAGTGGTTTTGTGTTCCCTTACTGCCATTTGGGGTCTTTCACCTTCAGAGTGAGATTGGTATTTTTACACAGACAAGATACAGGAAAGAAAAAAATCTGCCATACCTGGAATATGGAGCAGACAAGTGCTGTACTGAGCAAGATCCGATACAAGCTGATATCTACCTCAAAAGCAGTACTGGAAGTATCTACAAAATTGAATATATAGAAGAGGAAACTGCCTTGGTTAACATCACAGAATCCTCTTAACATACAACTGGTAGAAACAGCTCATCAAAAAGCACAGTTCATCTTGGCTTTATCACACATAGTTTCACCTAAGAAGGAAGCATTGAAGAAAACTCCCCTGAGTATGTCTTGATTCTGGCCCTACATCCGTTACATAAATGTTCCTCAGAGTGATGGCACTAGTTTTAGAACAAAAGGGGGTATTTAAAGACAACAAGGTACAACTTCACCACTTGAGACACATGCACATTATTTACCTGCTCAACACTCTTGTGTGAACTCCACACATGGATATTAACAGGAATTCTGTGTCAAAGTTTTCAGAGAGAGACTGTAGGAATTTGTAGGAGAAAGCAATACCAATGACAGCTAATTAAAGATTCAATTTTATGGCTTAGATTTTCTTCGAAGATTCCAGATTTAGTATTTTCTGGTTTTGTTTCCTTTGCTTTGTTTATGCAGCAGTCTACACTGATGTACCTGTTCTTGCCATTTATTTCCATGATAAAACTAGGAGAAATAACTCATAGTAAGAACCTGCAAAAACTAGTCTGATAACTGGATAATAGACATATAATATAAAACCATAAATTCTAAAGACTTTCCATGGATCACCACCTTTAAAAACTCTGTTCTCCTACTGTGTTTAAAACTCTTTAGTGAAAAAATCTTATTTAATTTTTTTTTAAGAGGAAAGAACCCAATCCAAGTGTAAAAGTAACCCCATTAAGTTTCTAAAGGTAGCTCTCCCACTCGTATCTAATACACAGCTAGGAGATGAAAAATCAAATTATGGATTAATTCATTATACATTTGTAAAAGGGCACTCATCACACAGTATTCTAGCAAGTCTCCACCTTTCAAATACTGTTTAGAGTGGGTGAAATGGTTGATGTTAGACTTTTAAGATCCAGGTTTAAAACAAACTGCTTTATGTCCTGCAACACACTACAATCACCATGACAATCTCTCTTCCTCAAATCAATAGCTTCACTTATTTCAGGGTTATTTGTTCCCTTGCTTACCTTTGCCTAAAAATTCATCTACTCAACAAAAGAAGAAAGTTTTCCTAGGGAAACAGAATGGAAAAAAATAGCTGTTTAATATCCACTGGCACAAACGACAGTTCAAAACTCCATGCTTCTATCTCCAGGGATTTAGATTTATTGGCATCTTTACTAGCTGGGTCTTGGAAGCCTGCAAAGCTGGCCAGAAAGAACAGCGTGTATATATTGAGCCAGAAAACTCTGTGAACGACAGACATTTTTCACTGATGAGTTCTGTTTTTCCAAGAGGATGGAGTGAAGAACTGTAAATAACATGTTGGGCAGAGGTTGAAAAAGTTATCTAGCTTTTTATAGCAACTTTAAGACTTCATTGCTTACTGGGTTTCTGGTCTCAAGCCAATCACTATGAACGTTTCACTTGCACTGTTAACTCCTTGCTTACCTGTGGTCCCAGAGTTGGTATTAGGGTTGCATAAGGGAGTGAGCACACATGAGAGCAAGTGGGAGATAATGAGAGAACAAACTCCTCTGTACCTACTGAAAGCATTCTTTCAACTAAAATGTTAGAAAAACAGTGGACAGGGGATGTATAAGTAGAATTACATTAACTTTACAAATGGAAAAACAAGGGGCAAAGATGAAAAATGTCTTGTTACTGACAAAAGAACAACTATCAAGGGTAAAGTCAGAAAAGAAATAATGTATCTCTGACTGTAGGGACAACTTGTATCACACTCTCCTGCTTCCCCTTTTCCCAGTGGAGACCATTTACCTTGCTAGACGAGAAAAACAATGGGCATTAATATGATTACTTGACTAAAATATTTGGATTTTTGAAAAGCTACCTTTTTCCACATAGAAACTGTCGACCTATTTCAAACAAAAACCTGAGTAAATTCAATAGAGTCAGAGTCACTAATCTTTCATACATTCAGTTTCATAAAATTGATTTTCAGTCATGGTTTGAGAAAAAGGCCAGGCTATCACCTTATCATGCATTTTAATTAATCAACTTGTCCAAAATTTAAGTGTTCATTAAAAAAACAAACACCTCTCCCCTCCCCAGTTTCTAGATTTGATGCAAAAATAACCTTGTAAATAAGAATTATATTTAACCAATGCAAATATGCTTTCCTGAATCTGAAGGCAGGTAGGACAATGATTATTTTTGGTAGGAGTTCCTCTATCGTGTGGCTCAAGGAACATTCAATGATGGGTGCTGGAAGCATCACACCTGTAACGTTATTTTGCTCTGCAGAAGATACAGTGAAGGGAAATGGAGAAAATTAACAAATACCAAAAAGGAAAAAAAAAAAAAAAAAACCAAGAAAAAGAGAATGGGAAAACACTGATTTGTTTTCATTTTTCAGTCTTCCAAACTTTAGCTTTTACTGTAACCATAAAATATCTGCCATTTATACAGCTGACTGTATTTATAAATTAAGGCATATGATCATAGAATCATTTGGCTCAGAAGGGACTCCTGGAGGGTTTTTCATTTATTCCTCAGCAGCTTTCCACACAAGTATGTCTTCAACACACCAGAAAGTTTCCTCACACAAATGAAGAACAACAGCTTTATAATGTCATTATTTGGGAATGTAGGAAAAGCTATGAAATCCTTGTTAAAATTCCTGAGGCAGCAGGCCAGGCAGGCAGTGTGTAAGCTCCAACCCATCTCCGAGGCAGAGCAGCAAGGTCTGTCTTATCTCTGCCTAAGGAGAGCCTTGGCTCACCCAGCCCCTCTGCAGCAGAGGCTCCCCACAGCAGGTGCCTCCTGAGCACAGCCCAGCACTGCTGACAGCACCAGCTCCAAAACTGTCAAATCATTTCACAGAGTAGCTTGCTCTTCCTACCACAAGGAGAAAATATGTAGCAGAAAGATGTCTTTTACTTAACATCTGAATACTTCACAGTCAGTGGAGAGCTGGCAGGAGGATCTGCATTACTGAACGGCCCTTTCACAAAGCAGAGAACTCGCTTGTGCTAGGCCCATTTCTGCCCAGAGAAAACTCCGACATTTCATGGCTTTAATATGGCCATTTCCTGAAGAGATTAAAGACAATTCTATCTTCTAAAGTAGGTAGGGATTTAACCATCTCCTAACCAGATGTCCCTATCTACCTACTATAAGCACAGAAAAGAAAAATAAGGAGTAGGAAAAAAAATTAGACTATTATTATATGTTATCATTATGGTATCATTACTATTTTGTTTACTGTAACTACAGTGTTAATGGTGGCGGTCACCTTTTCTAGACACTTTTTTTTGCATATTAAATGGTACTAATACTTGCTTCAAGCATTATCTAGTCGCTGAAATCAAAGTGGCTTGGGGGGGGGATTTAATGATTACTTTATGGTTTCTGTTCCCTCATGGTTGCATAAAAATGGCATCCAAAACACTCAGAAGTAAGAATGGCAGAAGTGAATAACTAAATCCTTGTGATTTCTGGGATTTCACTTGTGATTTCATTTTTTTTTTTTTTTACTTTGAGTTAGCAACCCCTCATACTCATTTTCACATAAAGCGTTAGAAGCACTAAAAAAACAACATTTTTTTCAGAACCAATCACAAGCAAATTAAAACATAACCATTAATTTTCTTAGAGCTCCCATACCTGATCAAGCTTTAACTCTCACCATGCTGAGGGCACAATCTCAACTCAATGGATGCACAGTTAAGTTTCTTCAAGTTTTTCCATTTCCCCTCAGTCTGATTTAAATGGCAGTAGTTTGGTTGGAAGGCTCATGTTCCACATAGCAGATGTCTAGGTGCTGGCAGCACATTTGCCAACCAAAAAGAGACACATCAGCTATGAGCAGGAGAGTAACTCAGATCTCTCACCAGCCAAGGACAGGAAGGAAAGCAGAGTGGTAAGATTTCTACAGAAGTGGTTTTAGTCTGCTGTTGCCTCCAGTTTCAAGTTTTTTGAGTACATGGCAGGAAACACTGAACCTTAGGTTTCAGTTAGATTGTCTCAAGCGACCTTGAAGAGCTGCCCCTTGGCACTGCATGCTGTTTGGGGGTTCTTCAAGTTAATATTAGTGGCAAACTCAGATTGGGCAGAACACACATCCAGAATAGGTTCAGAGCACCACTAATGGATTTCCTTCTTCCCTTGGATGATATATAGCCAGTTATCTCTAACAGAGACATTAAATTCTGTAACAAATCTTTCATTTCAATCAAAGTCATGAGAATCATTAATGCTGAGGTTACACTGCAGGAAATGGGAGAGAAACAAACAACGGCTGTATTGGATCAAAAGAAAATCCCATATATTTACTCAATGCCATATTTCTAACAGTGACCAGTAATGTATATCTATGGGAATGTATAAAAACAATTGAGGCATAAAATGAAACTTCCTTGATAGAACTGCACAGCTTCCAGGAGAGCTGAGGCATGTTGCCTTTTTGTCCCCTATACTGGGGACTTCACAAGAGGCTTCTTCTCTACATCTCAAATTCACCTGTATGGCTCTGGTCACACAGAATCCCAAAACAGCACCCTGCTCTCCTTTTCAGAATCAACTTTCCTCTTAAGACAGACAGATGTAACTCTCATTCTGGAACTCAACTAAGGAACGAACTTGTTACATGGAGAGTACCACAGAAAGCTCCCACTGGTTAACACCATGCTGTATAATAAGAACTACCTTTAGAAACTTGCAGCACCAAATTTAGACTTCAACTATTCAGTGTCCAGAACTTGCCCTTCTGCTCAGAAGAGCCTCCTGCGAGTGCCAAGTCACACCTGGCATGAACAAAGGCAAAATAAAGGGAAATCACTGCTGTCTCCAGCTTCGGCCTCTCAGTGTATGCTGCCACCTTAATTTGACCTTGCTTGCTCAGACCACAGAATGAAGAGCTTTACACATACAGAAGAGACTAAACACACTGCATCGCTTTTGGAATTAAAAATAGAACAATTATCCACAACAGTTTGCAGCAAGACTTCACACACATCAAAGTCTACCTTATAGCATGCATGCACAGCTTTTGTCTGTGGAGAACAGTTACCAAAGATAGACATCAAGATCTTTATTACAACAGATTATTATTACCACAGATGTTGTTCCAGGAAAATACAAATATTGTATATTAAACCATATGAAAAACTTGCTGGTATGTGGAGCTCAACCACCAAAATGCTTCTTCCACAATCCCCACCAACCCACAGGTTGATGAATGCCTATCATCTGTGTATGCACGAAGTTTAACTTTGTTTTATTAATAGTAGCATGAAATCTGGATATATAAGAAAGTGCCCTACTATATAAAGCAATATATTGGGATTTTTTTCCTCCTGCTAAAATATTTTCTAATTTAGTTACTATAGAAACCATCCTGCAGCCATCCTAAAAAAAAATCTCTGTATATATTTACACTCACACCGAGAAAAAGTAGAGGAGAAAAGCTGGAGTGTACCTGTACATGCAAGAGAGAAATGGCCAAATAAAAACAGATTTGACAGTAATTTAAAGGAACACAGCTAAAATTCCTTTAAAATCTAGCAGAAATATTCCTTCATATGATTGCCATCAGTAACAAAGCCATGAACATGCAAAAACCCTGCTCATAGAAAATCAGGGCCTTTCTTTTCTGCTCAGGAAACAAATAGGTACAAAAATGCAGCAACACTATTTTTTCTTAGAACTGGAAAAGGGAAGTTCTGAGCATCCTGACATCCTCATATGTCAAATGAGAAGAAATCAGGGCTAACTGAACATGCCTTTTTTGCTCATTTAAGTTGCAGATGCGTGACAGCTAACGAGTTATACAACAGCCTGTGACGCACAGATCCAGACCAGCAGTTCTGCAGTAAAATTTAACAAGAGACAGCTTTACCCAGGTTTGTTTCTTTTCATATAGTGCTGTCATAAACATTTCATAAATAATTCTACTAGGAGGATGCATGATTTATAAAATATCTGGGAGGAGCTGCTAGCTTTCTCTCTTGCACTCTGTTGTTTGTACTTGTAAAATTGAGTCAGCTGTAATTTCAACAACCCTAAATCTTCTCTACAAGAGATTAAAAACAGCAGTGCTACTTGCTCCAGAAGGAAGAAGTATTCCAGTAGTAAAGGGTCTACAGAAAACCACTGAGACATTAATTTAACTCTTTTGTATCATGAAGGCTGAAGAGTTCTCAAAAATAGAACCAAATGCATTTTGTGAAAGCAAATAAACACTTTAGGTAAAAGGTTTCTGTTGGAAATAACCCTGGGGGACATTAATATGCTTAGAAAATCTTCAGGTTGGCCATTTAATTTCTAAGATTAGATGAGACTACTTTTGTAGAGTGCTAGAATTTGTGTTTTATCACTCAACTCTGTATGTGAAGACAAGAGCTGGGACAGTGGGCTGCACCACCATCTGTACAAGGGATGATACACCAGAGTGTGCTCTGAGCACTGACCCAGATGGCACAGCTCAGTCGCTTCCCCACTGCCTGGCTGGGAGCTTTGCATGAGAATAGAATAGTTGTGGTTTAACCTGGGCAAGGTCAACACAGAGCTGAGAGGTTGTTTTCCAGGTTGTTCACAGATTTAGGTTTGTCCAATTCTGGAATGTCAGCTGACAGCACCAGCTTTTTGTCATAGGCACTTGTAGCCCTTTCTCTCTCAGATCTGGATTTTCTCACTGTGCTATGTCTGTGTCATCTGTTCTGGATTAATGCCACATGCTTCACACAATGTTATTTGAAGAGGATTTTGAAAATATAGCTGGGTAGAAAATGAGACCACCAAAATATTTTATCATGCTAAACTCGTGCCTGTTACCAGGAAGACTAACCTACATGCATGCAGGAACAAGTCAAGATGTCCCCACAGTTGAGACACTGGAATTCATCCCCAAACCAAAATGTCTAAAGCCTGGAGACAGTGGTCTACATGGAGGACTCCAGACTAACACCACCTTTGTATGTTGACAGACCCAAGTTCAAACTGAGAATATAATTTACAAATACCTTCTATCTTTTCTAGCAGTATTACCAATATACTGCACTGGGCCAGCATATACCTTTTGTTGAAGGTTGTCTTTTCTTTCAATTTCTGATTAAAGATATCACTTATGGGAGGTTTTTTTCTATTTACAAAATAGCATTATTATACTGCTGTCTAGTATCTGTACTAGCACTTTTCATCCTTCAGAGTATAAAAATACCAGTATGCAGAATAAGAAATAATTACTTTCTGAAATAATGCTAGAAAATTCCACCTAGGAATACAGTGGAATCTCTTTAAATTAAATTAGCTAGCATTAGCATTCAAAAACTAGACATGATTTAGGTCAACCACTGATCTCTCTTAATGTGGTAATGCACATTTTCAAGTGTATTATACACATCAAGTCCCTTATACACACCTCTCAGTTCCCTACTGCTCATCTTCCTCATACATTAAAACAGAATACTTTTGACCCTGCAGTGATGAACAAGTCATCTTTGATCATGCAAAGTTCACGCTTGGCTTGAAGCATGTTGAATAATTCCATTAATTTCTACAAGAATACTTGTACTATGTGAATCTGAGTCAAAGCATTCACCAGTTTGAAGAGCTAATCACAGCAGGATTTTTGTAGGGAAAACTGGCAGACAATGCAGGGAAATAACCAGCACAAAGCCACGTAGCCATCAATCAGGTCACAACTGTTTAGTCTACCCTGGTATCAGCTGGGATAGAGTTAATTCTGTTCCTAGTAGCTGGTACAGTGCTGTGTTTTGGAATCAGTGTGAGAATAATGTTGTTAACACACTGATGTTGTAGTTGTTGCTAAGCAGTGCTTACTCTAAATCAGTTTCCCAGGCTCTGCCAGTGAGGAAGTGCACAAGAAGCTGGGAGGGAGCACGGCCAGGAAAGCTGACTTGAACTGTCTAAAGGGTGGAATAGAAGTATGTATATAAACCAGTATAGAAACTGGGGGGGAGCTGGCTGGGAAGGGCCAATTGCTGCTTGGGAACTGGTACATCAGTCAGCAGGTACTGAGCAGTTGTATTGTGCATCTCTTGTTTTTCTTGGGTTTTATTCCTCTCTATTTGTTATCTCCCTTTTCATTACTATTATTATATTATTTTACTTTATTTCAGTTTTTTAACTGATCTTAGCCCATGGACTTTACCTTTTTTCTGATTCTCCTCCCTATCCCATAGAGGGTGTGGGAGGGGAGTGATCAGATGGGGGCATGGTATTCAGTTGCTGGCTGACAGTACTTGTTAATCAAAACTTCTCTCCAGGAAGATGTGATGGTATGGAAACCCTTCTAGCAGAGCAATTCATGAATCAATTTTGAACCATTGTCAGTATTCCTTAGTTTTTCAATCTCATCTGAGGGATTATAACCAAAGAACACTTACCTTGTACTTAACAGAGGTTTGCACAGAAGTGCTAATTAACACAACATACAGCAAAAATGAAGATAGATGTTAACAGATATAAAATTGAAATAAATTTCACAATTACAATATTAAAACAGAAGCACTGAATGGGAAAGCAGAGACATAAAATTTTGTCACTGCCATCCCAGGCAACCACATAACAGATATGGACTGTATTCAGCCCAGAATGACAAGCAGAGCATCTCCACACTCTCACCACACACTGCAAACCAGAATTGCTAAAGAACCCTATCACAAAAGAACAAAAGGCACAAAACCCTGGAACACATCACAGAAAAGCCAAAGTTACCAGAGAAAACAGCAGTGTGTAAGTGGCAATCACAGCAGGGAATTTGATAGATAAATGCCCATGTAAGTGTCAAAAGTATTCTGTGTCCCATGTCAGTGAGAGGCACAGACACCCCTGTGGAAGATACCACAGGCACAGGAACAGTGCTGCTGCCTCACTGTGGGACTTGGAGATATTCTTCCTGCTGAGCCATGCTACAGAGAGGAGAGCACAAGATAGCTCCTTCCAACTCAGGAGATTTCTTAGAGCAAATAGCACTACTATTCCACTATGAGAAGTGCAGGTTGAGTTGAGAAACAATAAACAAGAGGACAATAAAGATGAACAAAATTAGAATTTTTAAAGAGGCTCAGCCATCAAGTATATGGTAAATGATGCATAACTGAAAAATCTTGATGCTTCTCTCCCCATGTTTTCAAGCTCATCAGAAGTAATCCTAGTATGCATGCTTTCAAGAGAGAGATATTCACCCAGCAAATATCTCTGTAATTCTCCTTTCCTTTAGCTGCTCATGGCTTGTTTCACATGCCTATGTGGAATTTCACATCCCCATCCCTTTGCAAACCTTTCAAATGAGAAACAGGTGTTCCAGGGATGGCTGAGAAAGCGCACTGTGTTTATCAGCTGTGTAAACTTACGTTGAAGAAATTCGTCTTGTTCCTCTCACAGAAGAGGCCCTGTGCAGGCATGTGCTTCAGCTGCTGCCAGGGCACCCCGCTGCCCAGCAGCACGTCCCGGGCCCACTGCAGGTTCTGTGGACAAGAACAGGCAGGTGAGTTGTAGGCAGGGGATGGAAATGCCACCACAGGTGAAAGTACAAAACAAAGTACACTTTTATGTATTAACGTGCAGTGTCTTTTCTCACTTTCCACGTACTTGCTGTTTCAACAGTATTTGTTCTCCCCACACACTTGCTGGAAGCACTCCCAGCTTTTCCCTCAGGCCAACTACCTGCAGGGAATACCTGCCAGAGCTGAGACCTCGACCCTCAGGCTTAAACTGCAGCCTTCTTTTAGTGGGGTGGTGAATTCAGACCTTTCATCCCTACCAAGCCATTGCCCTCCATGTAAGTTAACTTAATCTCCCTGGAAATTCTATGACTGTCATCAAACTTGGTTAATAGTGCTCAGTGAATTAACACGAAAGCATCAGTAGGGGACTAAATGACAGATGACAACCAAAAATTGATAAAAGCACTATCCCTCTAAGAGTTCAATGCATGAACCTCTCTTGTGTAGCTGAGAACTAGGGACAGCTGTTGGCTCCAGGCAGAATGTTACCAACAGATGGGACAATTATTAATTGTAAGATTTCACTGATGGAAGCTTTGCTTTACTTCATTTTTTATTTCAGGGTTCGAAAGTGGCATCTGAGTCGCATTTGACCAGCTTTTGTACAGACAACTTCACAACACAGGACATGAAAGAAAGAGGAAGATGTTTGATTCATAGAGGCAAATGAGAATGTTGGACTCTGGATTGTGTTCTGTGGACTGGAAATACACTTCTGTGAGTCATAAATGTGATTAAATCATGTCCATCCAAGAAACGTATTTCAGCTGTAATAACCTTTTTGTGTGTGTGTGTGTGTGTGTGTGTGTGTGTGTGTGTGTGTGTTGGGGTAGGGGGTTATTAGAAAAGTTCTTAGTGTGTGTTCCAGATTATTTTTGTTTATGAGACTCTAGTGAAACAGTAAAAGCTATGCTCAATCATCAGTGCCTTTGTCCTAATGACAGTAATCATGCAGAAATCTCCAATGTCTTACCAGAATTGGAGCTTGCCCTCTAGCAAAATGCTGATTATGGATTCATGTGCAAGAGAGCTGAACGCTGGCAATACTAACCAGATATTTACGGGTGTCAAAAATCCTTCATTCAAAGAGCTCATATAGGTACTTACACAGGACCTTCATGATTATAGTGTAGCATAATCAAGGGGATTTGGATAGCTGTCTTTTGGTATGGAACAAACACATGTTTACTCATAAACATCACAAGGTACTTTCTAGATGGTCATGGGAATCAGTAAATTTAATTACTATCACTGAGTGTCAAATTTAATTAAGACTGAAGAAAGCAAAGTATGTAAACTCAGCTGCATACTCACTTTTTTCTACATAACTTTGTTTATAATATGTATTTCTGTAATCCTGTTAATCTAATCCTGAAAAATACTTGGAAATACATACAGAAGAAAATACAACATAAGAGAACCTACAAAAATCTGGTCTTCCATGAAAGTCATCTTGTTTTGAATAAAATCAGAATCCAACAAAAATAAGCCTATTGTAACAGCCAAGATCCAGGCACATAAAATGCTTTATTTTATGCTAATCATAGTCATCAGAAATGTAAGTTAATTTCAAGTCTGAAAATGAAGTAAAACTCGCCTAATGTGTGGTAATCTGAATCTTAACAGTTAAAATTGTCACATAAAAATTCAAGCAAAACAAACCCCTTAAGAAAGTTACCATGCCACCACAAAGCCTAAATCTAAAATCCCAGTCTAAAGAAATGTTAGCTATGGATGTATTCCCAAATCAAAGTTTTACAAGGAAAAGGTTAAAAGATCATTAATTATAGCGTCATGCTCTGGTGCTGTGATGTGCTGTGCACATTACACTGAGCATCCACAGGCACGTGTTCGGTACACATAATTCACAGGGTTTTATTGAACAGGAGGATGGAGGTAATCCAGCTAGGAGGAGAAATGATCATTCAGACAAATGGAGCAATTACCTGGTAACTTCACACAATCAAAACTAATAGGAATAAAACATATAGTTACAGATTTTCCACCACCCTTCTCCTTAAATCAGCATGATCACTCATTGCCAGTAAATACGCCTGAGCAGGTCTCAACTCATTAGATTTCACAGAGTCTGCTCTGCTTGGTTTTCAGCTGATGAAGTTATTAGGAGTGGGTGAAGGGATCCAGGACACATCAAAAAGGATTTATTCTTCTTGGCACACTGCTTGCCAGCCTAAAATGCTGGATTTGGCTGTCTGACTCAGGGCAATTATGAAATACTCTTTCCAGTTCAGCTGTTGCCTCCCACATCTTTATCACCCCAAGATTCAAAGACAAGATGACTGACAGGGTACTGTAACTTGCAAAAAAGACGAAGTAGAAAAGGAAAATCTCTTAGGGTCAACCAAGTGGAACTCTGAATAACCTGGGATGGATGCCCCGTAACTCAGTGGTGTCAGAAGTACCTTTACCTAAACTGGAAACTCCACAAAGTGTTTCTGAGAGGTGAACAAAACACTCCAGTATACTTTAATCCTTCCTTCTGTTTTCATTTACAGTCTATTAGAAGGCTTTGTCTCAAAAACCTCCTGCAACTCCTGCAACAAATAAAAGCAACAAATAAAAGCAAAATAAAAAGACTTGATTTGAAGGGTGGCCTTTTAAATGAACTATTATTACCAAACTGTTTCTACTTGAAGTGGTTACATCTATTATGCTTACAGATTATGTCTGTATCTAAGTATATATTAAGCCTACATACATAGAATATTGTAATTTTTACATACATGTATTATGCCTAGTTTGACTAACTTCTCGTGTCACTGACCTTATGTCACACCCAGCATTAATTTTCCCATTAAGGGCTCTGCTAATAACAGACATTATAGAACATACAAACTTTAAAACTCACACAAACAGTATTTGTGAGCAGATTCCTCCAGGATTTACAGAGACTCTTCATTTTGAGATTAAAAAAAGCACGTAAGTAAATATTTTTATTTCCTGACAATCTGCTCATTACAGATTATCAGACCAGTTCCATATACTGATCCATAAGGACCAAAAGGCAAATACTTTTCACAAAGTTACACTAACAAACAATGTCTTTTTAAGTCCTTACTTTTCCTTCCAAACTGTGCCAACATTCATTTTGGAAGCAAAAATCACAAAGGATGAAGATTTTACTTCAAGACAATGTTAATGGGAAACTAAAACTACTGCCCAAACTGGCAATGAAGTAACTTCTGAAAATTCATCCTTACTTTCCTGCACATTTACTCCAACTAAAAAGAGCTATGTATAAATTTGCTCTGATAACAGACTAAAACAAAGAAAAATAGGCTCCAAATATTAAGCTGGATTTTGCCGGGGAAAAAAACCCCAACAGAACATGCAGCCAAAGAAAATGTTCAGAGATTTTGAAAAGATGTTTAAAAACCCACTCAACAACTATATTCACTAATCTCACAACAGCAAAACCAGGAAAACTGTAAAATGGAAGAAAACAGATTGCATATGGAAAACTTGTTTTTCTATGCAGTATGGAGACTTGCCAATCCTCTCCTTTTCCCAGTCAACCATGAATTTTGGCCATCAGTCTAAATTCTTCAAGCAAATTCCTGGCGTTGGTACGTAAATGCTGAATTTTCCAAGACGGTTATATGCCTTTACAAATTAATTTCAGTTTTCTAAAATTTACCACTCTGCTCCCCTCAACAACACAACCTGATGTAATTTATCTCATTTTTAAAATCAGGTTTATCATGAGTATATGTAAGCACAATTCTTACTCCAGTTACTGCTGAAAATGCATAGATCCATTTTGTGTTTTAAGTTTGTACAGGAGTATAACTTTCACTAAAGACATAGTAACGTGCCATTAAAACACAGACATTTGACACTGCTCTACAGAAGAACCTGAATAAGTCATTAAAGAAAGAAAATGTAAAACATATGTGAAAATATGTAGTATATATATATATCAATAAGGAGACTTTTTGGGGTTTTGAATTGTCAAGTGGCTGTTTATTATGCAGAGAAGTCATAAAAAAGGACAGTAAAACCCAAAAATGCTCACTGAAGCCAGCCTGGTAACTACTAGGCTCTAACAGGCAGGATTAAATTTTTCTGAGTTCCAAGAGGAAACAGATTTAGAGAACAATGTGTATTTCACATAGAAATCCATCACTGAGTTGATATTTATATAAGGACAGAGATATAAAAAGCAAAAGAGAAAGCTTCATCAGGGAAAAATAATAGAAGAAAATATTTTGCAAGCAGTTCCTCAGGCAAGGACATGCTATTTGAACCAATAAATTGAAAACAGGCAGCTTTTTTTTGTTGAATGTTGATACAAAATTATGTCAGCAGGAGTAATGACAGATTGCAGGAATCTATGGCTCCCATTCATGATTAGCTCCATGGAAAAATTAACAACTGTTACATACAAACAGCGTAAGAATGTTTTCAAAACAGGCTCTCTATAAAAAAGGGTAATATTTTTCTGGATAATCACTCTACAGGCAAATGGAACATTCATCACCTTCCCCTAGGTTGGTAAGATATGCTTGACTTTGCAGTGACACTGGTGACATGTTTTCTGCTACGAGGCCAGGGGTACAAGTTGTTTCCCTTCCCTGCTGTTCACATAAGCTTCAGTACTGGTGGGGAAGAAAATTCAGAAAGCCATGCAGAGCAGTATATGACCTAATAGAAGACTTCCAAATATAAAATCTGTGATTTCAAACCTTGATTATGACAATGAGTAAAATAACTCTGATAATTTCAATGTATTATTCCTACACATTTTACTAACAAAGACCCAGGATACCCAAAAAGTTTATCTGTGTTACATGATGTGTTTACACAATACTGATTACTTTCTGCTTCCAAGTCACTTTTCAGTCCACTTATTCAGTAAAATAAATAATTGCTGTCATTTTTATGAGAATATCTTAATTTATGTGACATATCTAAAATGTAATTCTCTGCTGAATGACAGAAAATTACTTAGTTCAGTAATAAAAAAAGAAATTTTCTCCTTAACTGACCTCACACACAAGTCAGACAATCTAGGATCTGATGACATCCCAAAGTGTAGTTTAATTCCAAACTGCATTGAACAAGCTTATCTGCTGTATTTTAGCACTGAGACTTCTGAATTAGTCCCAATGGCAACACAGTTTGTTTGCTTGGGCAGTGAATGCAGCTGTTGTGCCAGCTCAGTGCTCACCTTGTGAGTTTTGCTGTAGGTGTACAGGTAGGCCAGTCTGTAGAGGCTCTTGTAGTGCTGGGGGAAGCGGCTGAGGCACAAGCAGAAAGAGGAAATGCACTGCTCCGTCAGGAACTTCCGCTGCTCCTCCAGGTCTGCAGGAAGACCGTGAGGAAATTCAGATGCATCGTCTCCACAAGGTTCAGCTTTCTTTTTGCAGTCCCACTGCGAGGGTGGGAGGGTGGCAGCTTTGAGGGGATTGCCAGAAGCAGACTGAGGATCCACCAGCAGTTTTTGGCCAGTAGGCTCAGCAGGATTGTAAGATTCTGAGCTCTCCAGCAGCTCTTCTGACTTTCCTGCAGCTGGAACAGTAAGAGAAAAGTGACAATGAAATTGCCATTACGAAATGGCAAATGACATATACAAAATGACAAAAATTAAATATGACAAAAGGTAATCCTTTTCTTCATTAAAGCATAGACAGAAATACTGAAAAAGATTTATGACTATTTGTGATAGTCATTGAAAAAGTAATCTGCAACCCACTGACAGAGCCACACGGTGATATCTCCACTGTCTTCATTTGGGTTTTATCCTGAACAATAGTATGAATTTAGCACACCTTACACAGCGAAGGATTTTACATACTCTTGGAAGATTGAGGAGGGAAGAAAGCCAAAATAAAAGAGTAAATTCAGTAAAATCGTATTGCAAAGAAAAGAAAAAAGGGCAGAAAATTAAAGTCACCCTCCCAAGTGAAATGTACTATCCTTAATAATCTGCCTAGAAGAACACAATTCCAGAACACAAAATGGACTTGGACAGAATGATGAGCAGCAGCTCACCTGGTCTTCTGCATAATGTAGGTCCTACAGTTCCAGGTAAATATTTTTGTGATTAATTTGGTAACTTATCATTCAATTGATCCATCTTTTGTTGAAGGATATTGAATCTTACTTCAGAAAGCATCTGTTACAGTGGGAGCTTCTGCATTTCCTGTTAGCTAATCACTATTGCTGGAAACACACATGCTACATGCAGATTAATTTCTCTACCTTTGATCTTTAGTCATGGAAGTTTACCATTTCTTTGTATTTGCTAGGATAAAGAACATCTTACATTAGATCTTATCTCCCAGCAGGAAAGTGTAGAGATACACTAAAATGCACTTCATTCTCAGGAATAAAGCTGCTCCATAACTTTTTCTCTGACAAGGCTGAACCTTTGAGTCAAACGTGTTTTACAGAACTCACATTTTTCAAAATTTGCTTGCCTGATGCCTGTATCCATTACAATTTTACTGTACAGGTACTGTTATGAAAAACAACATCTGTTCTAATAAACACCAGTAAGTTAAAAATGCATTTGATGGTTTTTCTGACAGACAAATGATGACAATAATACAACTCACTGAAAGCCTGAAAAAGAAAGAGCCATGTTTTCAGTTCAGTTGCCAAAAGACTGCTGGATTTAGTGATTATGAAAGTACTACTTTACAAAACTAGGAACTGACATCTATTTCAGCATTTTAATGCAAACACCACCACAGGCTTCCCTAGCATAGGCAAGACTGAAGCAAAATATTTTTAAAAGCAAGAAACCAAGGTAATCCAAGTCTTCAAACAAAAAGATGACTGTTTGGCATTTGTTCCTCGTGAGATCAGGGAAGTGATTCAGGACTATCCACATGTCATGGTTTCTGGATCTCTGAAATTGGGAAAGTGTGAACTGGCAAAAAAGATTTAACATCCCACAAAAAACCACAGCCTGGAAAGGTGCACAACATTTAGACATTGGTTTTGTTTGTCTTTCCCTTTTGAAGACCAGTCTCTTTATCTACTGCCACATCCAACTGTATAAACATTAGACAAAGCTAATGGATTTTGAAACAATTTTTCCAATGGAATACAGAACACTTAGTACTATTATATATGGAAAAATCTGGTAGAGAGCAAATCTAGTTCTCCACTGGAATAAAGTATACAGTGGAATAAAGCATCTGATTCTACTACTTCTGCTCTTCTCTGTACTGAATATTAAGCTGCTACTGAGACAGAACAAAAAGGGCATCTACTCCTGGGAAAAGTAAAAAAGTCTTGTTTGAGACTATATTCAAATAACTACTCCTTAAATTATTTAGAAATTTGAAACACTGAATAAAAAGCAAATAATAACCTAAAAGACGGCAAGTCAGTCAAAGGGCCACCACTGACAGCAGTTTATCTTTATTCTTTTCTTTGTAAAATTTAACAGATAGAAAAAAATGGGTTGGTGGCCACATAAGTGAGACACAGTTCCAAATTTAAGCTACACAGGTAGAGGCAGCAATGATACCTAGTTACAATTCTCAGTCACAATGCAGAAGATTTCAGTGCATCTGCAAGCCAGGAGAAACATTTTAATGAGACTACTCCAGCTGACATTATCTATTAAATCCGGCATACCCTTTTCCTCTGTAGATCCCAGGGTCTCTTTGCTGAGCATCAGTGTATCAGCACAGGTAGTAGAAATCCTCTTCTCTGTGTAAGTCTTCTTCAGGCTGTCTTGAGAACTGGCAGGCTCATTAAACATATCCTGTGTGGAACTGGAGTCAGAGAGCACTGCTCCAGTGCTATCCTGACTCCTCTCTGCAAAAGAGATAAAGAAGGAATGCACCACTTCATACTCTTCGTGCTGTTACTTGTCTCTTGGTAACAGCAACACAAAGCTGTAGCCACTCTGCAAACTCTTACAACTGCCATATCGGATCCCTAACCACCACCAACAAAAGGTATTTAATTCTCACCACCTTTCTTCCTAGAATATACTCCTGGAATTTGATTCAAAAGCAGTAAAGGTCAACTTTCAAAGCAGACTGGGGACACAATATTTCAGCTAGTATGGCCCTGTAACATTCCCAGGTTTACTGCACCATTTGCCTTGAAAAGCACCCAGTATAATTTTGAACCTGACACAAGCAAAGTTCAATTGACAAGAGAAAACCATGAAGAACAATATTGGTAAAAATTATTCATGAAGGAAAGAAAAATCAGTACAATTAGAGGGCAAAGACTTACAGGAGTGATCTCTGATGCCAACTATCTTGCAGGTGTAAGATGCTATTCAACAAAGGCTCTGAAAGGTGATTTGATATGGCACATAAACAACACATCAAAGAACCAGGCCTAACACAGACAGAAAACTGGACTTCAAGGCAGTAGATAGAAGAATAGAAGAAGTGACTTTACCTTGACAGAGTGGAGCAGTGGCTGCTGACTACAGTACAGTCACAACTAAGTTGTTAATCTGCACAGGAACAGGCATCGTGACTTTTATCATGGGGAATAAAATGCACCCCACAACAGGAAAGTGAAAACCTGTCACTCATGTCTGAAACCTACCAGATATAACCCAAATTCTTTTACATCAAGGGTTACCAGAGGCAACCATGCATGACTAAAGAACATAGCTTAGTCTCTCTGACAGAAAGGGGCCTGCACATTCCCACTGAGATGGGAAACTGGCATTTTTCCATAATTGTGAAAACAAACTTAATTCAGTGTTCAATATAAAATTCCAATACAGGCAATTCCCTTCAAGTCTGGAGCCCACATGAATTATTTCCAATTTCTTCTTAAGATACTGATACTTGCTTTCTGTGATCTAGTTAAAGATGTTCCTGTTCATTGAAGGGGTGTGGGACTAAATGATCTTTAAAGGTCCTTTCCAACCCAAACCATTTCATGATTCTATACAGAAAAGGCATAAACAGGAGGGGGTTACATCCATAGTCTAGGTAGTTCCACTGCATTCTGATCCATTAATTTTATTGATAAGATCAAGAAAGAAAATTAACAAAGCAAAAGTCCTTGCTTTGAGATGAGCGGATAATTTAATTAAATTTCTTCTGTTCCATCTGAATTGCACTTGTTCAGGGGAGAGCTAAGGACCTCCTATGAATTTATTTTATCAAGATAAATCCCTCTGCAAACCTTCAGCTTGCAGATCAGGCTCTGCTTATTAGGATTCCAATGAATTTAAACCAAACTTGATGCACTCCGTAGGCTTTTCACTACCACACAAAGAAAACCTTCCTTTTCAGTGAACAGATCTTAATAAAACTATATCTTGAAAAAGAATGGGGGAACAGTATTTGCTTCCTAATTGGAAGCTATACAGTTAGTTAACGATGACAAGTTTTATATGGAAAGAATATAATTATAAAGAATAGGAAGAGAAGAATTCTGAAGAGAGGTCAGTCAAGCTTTAAATGACTCATTTATGAAGCTTTATTAACTTTCTGTGGTACAAATCAATACTATTGAACTTCCAGCTGACATCAGGAAAACCATTCACAGTAGCTCCCTTGAAATTTTTTAAAAAGAAGTTTCTGTATCTGTGGCAAAGAGGCTGAAATACTCATCTAGGGGAAAAATCTGCACATTTCCAGATATTGCCACAAGCCTGCAGGCCAGTTCTGATGTGTGGGTTATCACAGATGAAGCATTGGAATGTAAATCAAGAAGTGCCAGACCAATATGCGAGGGTGAGATCAGATCATTAGGAAATTACAATAATTTTTCATCATGCAAAGAGAGACAATGATTCAACACATTAAATTTCAAATGTATGCATGAGCTTTTCCTTATGGGAACAAATGTAAATACCTCCTTACAATTAGCTAGTTATTTTAATTTGAAATTTCTGCTTAAATGAGTGTGGGTCTAGTTAGGGATGTTCATTCTTCTTTTCTTTCATTACATTAACTATATTTTAAAAATAATGATATTAACACTGGGCTCCTTAATCACTGGAAACCAGAGGAAGATGACTACCCAGACAACTTTCTATTATATCATATATTTCTTGAATGCAGCAGACGCTTTCAAACTAAGTGAGCCAGATGGAAAACCCTGGAGTATTCCAGAAATTAGCAGCAGCCACCAGTTATTAGTATTAATTTCTCAGAAATCACTGAGGATGGGTAAAGTCCCAGGGAATGTAAATTGAAGTGTAGTACTTATCCTTACAAAGGATGAAAGGCTAAAACTGTGAGCCAGCCAGCCTTCATTTTCCACAGAATTATTTGAGCATAAATAAATAAATCCTTCTACAAGCACCTAAAAGATTACATGATCAGGAGCAGAAAATGTGTAAGTGGATCCCAGCACACACATTCTCATGTGCCTGTAAAAAATTTGTGATTCTCAAACCAGAACTGGCCAAAATGTCAGGCTACTCTAAATACACTTCAGCAAAGCCACACTCTTGAATGTGTAACTTCACAGAAAAAATATATGAGTCTTCCTGTTCTACTGACTACTAATGAAAATTAAACTTAATTATGGTGTCTGTATTTGGGACCCACATTTTAAAAAACAGACTGAAATGAGGAAAATTAATTCAGAGGAGAGGATAAAAAATGAGAGATTAATGAGATGACATATGAAAATTACCAGGAGAATTTGACTTATTTATCTTAAAAAAGATGAGGGAGAATTTCCAAATACATATGATTAACCAAAATAAAAATACAATAATTGCTGTTCCTGTTCATTAAGTACAGTGCAAAAGGCATTAGGTTATAATTGCAGCAAGAAAATTGACTTTGTTTTCCCTTTATCTCTACCTTAACTGCTACATACAGTTAGAAATCAGCATAGTGAACTAGAGAATCACTGTAGGCCTCTGAAGACAGGCAGACAAATAGCCATCATTTGTTAGGTTACCCAAGATGTTCCTTAATATAATAAAAAGCTCTGTCAATACCTAAATGCTGCAGTATGTAAAGCAAAACTTCTGGCAACTGCACCAATTCACATCCTAACTCTGGTTTTCTAAAAAGGAAAGAAAATGATGTATTTTTATATGCAAAAGTACTATTCTCTTCTAGCCTAACTCTCAAATACAGCTTTTTTACAAATATGTATATGCTAGATTGACACACAGCATGTATTTTTATATTTGTTGTGCTATGAAGCTTTTCCTTCATCTGATAAGGGCTGACTGTAGTAGAGACAGTCATTAGTGTTATTCAGCCTACATGCCAAAGACTGCAGTGTGTGAGGCATGAGACTGAATTCCAAATTCCCAAGTGCTATCAACACCTGCCCTTTTGAATGACACAAATCCATTGAGAATAGCGGTGCTTTTTAATGATTTCTCCTATAATTAAAGACAATTTAATGCAATCCAGTGTAATTTAAGAGTTAAAAAATTACTGGTTTTTATATTTTGTTTACCTATTTTCTTAGTTTTTCCACCCAGCAACAGCAATAAGGCAAGCTTTTCCAAAAAGCTAGGGTGGTCCCTTGTTGTAAGAGATTGGTAAATCAAGGACGAAATATTCTTTTGAGGTCCCTCACTGTAAAGTTTCCTGTTACTTCAAAAGCTAAGATAAAAACACAGCTGGGTATTAATGTCCCAAAATTATTATCTGTAGCGGAAATGAAGAGACTAGGGAGAAAGTTGTACTAAATTTTGCATAAGTAACTGTAACAATATTCCTATGAAAAAGATGATCTGATAGTAGATGTCTCTCCTTGGTATTATTATATTTTGTTTCATTACTTCATGGCATCATTTCCAAGTTTTAGGAAGATTTCAGACAACCTGACAAGCTGCAATCTCTGTTTGTTGTAAAATTAAGTATTTCATGTTTATAGCTAAAAATTTCAAAAAATGGCACTTGAAAGCAAATTATTTTTTTTTTACCTCATTTCTCATAATGAACTCAACTTGTAACATTTCATTTCATATCTATGTCAAATTACATCACCTACTCTATCAACAGGTGAAAAAGAGCAGCTTTGGACAAGAGATGTAAAAAGGTCAAAAGAAGAATCTTGTTAACTTTCCAAGACATTAGTAAAAAAATACTAATTATTATCAGAAAGATGTCATTGGGAAGAAAGAACTTGTATAATCATCTGCACTGCCAAGACCTTTACTGTATCACACTGAGGTCCTGTCAATCACATGGATGATTAAATCACTATCATTACTGAAACACATCTGTCATAGATGTTAGAAAAAATATCTGAAGTCCATTTGCCTTAATTCAATGCTTAAGAGCATTTTAACATTAATCTTATCCTGAATGAAATGGGTTTACTAGGCTGACTTCAAAAATCCCTATTCCCTACTATTCCTCCATAGAAGAAACAGCCATGAGCATATCACTGTCACTGCTCCCTCAGCATTTGGGCACACCACCTGCATGCCAACCCATCAACAGGACAGAATTGTGTCAAACTTTGGAGAGCCTAAATGGCTATTTAATTTTAAAGTGCAACAGGAAAAACAGGGCTCAGTACTGCAGCAGGCATTACCCTGTGCCAGCATCCTCCCACAGGAGCCCTGTGGACCATCCATAAGCCTTGTTACCTAAACTGAACCCACTTAGCACTGGAAGAGGGACAAGGAGAGTGATGTGTCACAGTGTAAGTGACCTGAACTAGCAGACAGACAATCTTAATGACAGAGCTCTCACTGCTAAGTATGATGACCAAATACAAACTGTGGTACAAACTTACACAATTTATTCTCAGGGGAGCTGAAGCACAGCTTCATGGTGCCAATGTGAATGAGGCACTCTGCTTTTGACAATTAATTACTATGCAGCTCAGTAATTCTCTTTTGAAATTTGCTGGAAGTTAAAAGGAAGAGGCAGAAGACCTCTGAAACATTTGCATGCAGGAGTAAGTAACAGGCTCAGAAAGCCAAGAGGGTACAACTCACTTCTGAATAATATCATTGTTCGTCTTAAACAACTGAAGGAAAATGTGTGTCCAGTATCTGGACACATATAAGAAGGTATCTGATTCATGACAATCAGCTACAAGTCAAAAAATCAGAAATGAGTGGCACAGAAAGCCTTTCTAAAGAGCTTTCTACATATGTTAACTCCATTTGCAGAAAAGAAAAATCCTGGTGCACAGTTCAGAGCTTATGGAAAAGCAACTATATATAACTAAAAGAAAAAAATTCTTGTCTCATGCAATAAAGGTGGGTTGTTCACAGGCTGTGAAGGTACAGACTCTCTTTGTCCTGCCTGGCACCATCTCTCCCTCTTCACTTGAATATATGAGCATTCTGTTTTACTGCTCTGCAGTCAGAAACATGATGTATCACAGAATTCTCATTCTGCAAACAAATTCCATCCATAACAGAAGACAACATTTAGCTCTGCATTAAAAGGCACTTGCATATTATTAAAAACAAAAGAATTGCAGAGATTTGCATGGGAGTAGGTTAATTTGAGGACAGGAATTTAAAGGGAGTTCTCTTTTAACATGAGTCAAAGATAAGTCTATGTTTTGTCTGGCTGCACTGAATATTGAATGCGTTTCCATAACTTACAGTCCTATACTGCTGTTCTGTCTTCAAGAGCAGAGCAACAGAGTATCTCACCAATGTCCCATTTATTTGGACAAATGCTTTTTACATAATCTCACACCACATCTCAGTGTGACACATGTACTAATCAGAGAGAGGTTAAATTGGGGAAAGGCAAAAATGAAGCATACTGCAAAACTGGGTGTGATCCATTATTCGTGTAGTTCAGTATGCAGTCCCCATGAACATCAAGCACCACGTGCCAGAACAGGACACATGCTGCAGACCCAAATATTTCATTTTTAACTGCTGAAGAGAGAGAATTTTAAGGGCAAGATTTTACTGTTCCAAAATGCAATGTGGATGTTCTTTTTATGCACAGAAACATCCACTCCATTCCAGAAGCTGATTTAGTTTCACATGAGTGAAAACTTGGTGCAAGAAGTTCCTCAGAGATCACCTTTGTCTCATCAGGATGTTGAGAACCCCCGTTTACAAAAACTGTGCATCTTCATAACATTTGCAGAATTACAGACCGACAAACTATGAAGTGAGACTTCTCCCACAGCACGAAGCAAGGAGCCTTTCCCAGTGAGTTTATCATGCAGGTTCTGCCAATTATTAAAAGCAAGCCGTGACAGGTAAAAGCAGGAAGAGAATGCCTGGGGAACAGAGATTTGTGTAAAGGTTAGAGGCAGCACGGGCAATATTGGTTGCAAAAGCAATCAGGCAAAGACAAACACAACAAAGGACAATTAAGTCTAACTACACACGACATACTACATGACATGGATGAAGACTTAAAACAATACAACATTTTAACACTGCAATAGCAATGGATACATCATTTGGATATCACCACAGTAATATGGAATTGAGTATCAACACAATAAAGGCATATTACAGCAAAAAAAGCCTCCTAAACAATCTCCCAGTCTACTTTTTGGAAAACAGATACCTTATTCAGAATTTTTTTTTTACATTTTAATACTTTTTCTGCTTTCTGAACTGACTTGATTGCTTTTACTGCTATGGTGTTTAGTGACTACATACATCCAGCCTATACAGAGGAGGACAGAGAACACACCTGTTTTGGTATATAACACTGGCCATTTAGAAGTGTAAATACAGTAACACCACAGGCAATGATAGTCTGGGTGCCTGGCAAGTTCCTGGGTTTTCCTGCTTTCTATTCTGCTCTTAGAAAATAAGAGCCTGAACCTATGCTTCAGACTTCAAACACAAATTTTCACTTTGGAGGGTTATAAAATAGCAATAGGCAGGGGTGACGACAGGAAAGACAGGATTAACAGAAGGAAAGATGTTGCTGAATGAAAGGACAAGAAAAGAGAAAGGAAGCTACCCATTTTAGACACATGACAGCAGCAAGTCAGCCAGCAAATAACAGCTGCCACTCAGCAATACTTTTCTCTCCTTGCAGACAAAGGAGATATATGCTAGCAGCTGCCATGAGGAAAAAGAAGTTTAGTTACTTTACAAGCAGTATTTACTGGTTCCTTTCTCCCATTTTCATTAAATACATGACTTAAAACTAGTATCACCAGCACTCACTGGATCTGAAGCCTTTCAATGCTCTCAACTTTAACAGTAATTTCTGCATATCCCAGTCATCATCTTCCACCAGCAAAATGTGCTAGAGAGCTACAGAATTATAATGACACATTTAAATACAATGTATTCAAAATAAATCTGCCCTCACAGCTTCACCTATTTACAGAAAAATATTTGAAGATCAGAATCCCAATATTTTCAAGAAAAGATGTTTGGATCTACAGCAATTCTCTCCAGCTTGTAATGAGATATTTTGCTGCTCTAGAAGGCACATCGTTGGATATCTTGTTAAAAAATCAAACTAATACCCCACCAAAACCTGAACCCACAAACCCCACAGAAATTAATAGAAAAAGCAGAGTTCAGAAGGAACTGCAAGTGTTCATCTAGTACATTCCTTTTTCCATCAGGATAAAGTACATCTCCATCATGCCTGGCAGACAGTTGCATTGCCACTTCTTAATTATTTCCAGTGCTAAAATATTGCAGGGTTATACAAAAACAGTATTTCCTAAGACTACTCTAACACTATTTTCTAATGGTCAGAATGAAAATGCAATTGAAGTGAAACATCACATGTTCTGTCTTCCATGAATATGGACAACCTGGGGTGTTGCCTCTAACTCCTTGTACAGCTTTCAACATTATTTAGGTTACTCTGTTGTCATGTCTTCCCTGAGTCTTCTCCTCCGTAGACAAACCATCCCAATTCCTTCTCTCTTTCCTCATGGGTCGTGTTTTCTTGAAGCACAGAACACAAAAATGGTCAAAAAAGCTCTCAAAGGTCAGTAATGACCCCAAATAGCATCTTGCTTGTGGTAATATATGAAAAGAAGTGTGTAAAACTGCACAATACCCTTACTTTACTTATGCCATATATGATCAACAATATCAATAAAAGAACAAGCAAGAGTACTGTCAGACCTCAGAAAGAATAAATACCTAGGCTGAATTTAGGTCAACTTAGTTGTTCCTAAAGAGTAGTCAAATGATGGGTATTTTCTTGCTATTTTTAGGAATGGTACAATGGAAATGCTGGCACCAGCTTTCTTCATTGATGTGATTATGTGTAACATGTCAGGAGCATTTTACTTCAAAAGTATGTATTTTAATACAAGTAAAATGCAAATGCATGCAGAAGAGCACAGTATATGTAATAATATAAAAGTGGAAGACTTCTGAGCCTGTTAGCTCAGCCTGTTAGCTCTTCCATCTGTAACAGCCCCAAGGCAAACGTTTCAGTTTCCTGGGGTTCTTCAATATGCTGTATTCAGAGTTAAGTTGTTCCAGCAACTTACAAAACATTATGAATGATGCAGTACTCTGCAATTCTCCTTGTCATGGTTACACACAGCCTTCCTGAAGATCACCCAAACTCTGCTTCTTCCAGCAGCTAACATTTGGAAATGCTTTGACAGCACAAAGTTCAGTCCCAGCTAGGATGAGCTTGTAAATCCAGGAACTGCTCCTTCAGCCCTGGCAGATGTTCCTGCACTTGCACCTTCAGGCTTTGCTCAGCAGCTGCCTCTGCTCCCACTGGGCCATGGCCTGCCACAGCCCATAATGTCTTATTTGGAGAGAAGGTACCAATGACACACACTGAATATTTATCTAACTTATGTCTCTCCTAGGAGCAATTAGACAGGACATCTTCAGGACCTAAGCAGATGTAGTCTTAGCCAAAAAGGCTTCTCACAGGGAATATTACTTAAGAAATATTTAAATATTTGCTCCCTTCTACGTTGTTGTGTCAAAAGACATGAAAAAGCTAATAAAAGAGCTTGACCACTACATAAGCCGTTGACACCTCCACACTACAAATTATCTCAAAACAGTCTAATGAATTACTCCCAAGTGAAATGCAAGCAATAATAAACTGAACATTTCTCTGTTCAATATAATGAAAGATATAATGAAATATAATGAAAGAAATAAAGGAGCTTCTGTCAGTTGTACAAAGAATGACTTGCTGAGCAAAAGGGATAAATTCACCCTGCAAAAATTTCAGGCGTACGAACATTTGTTTCAAAACTGTGTCAACAAAGTTATTTACAAATCTCCATTCTTCAGAAAATGACAATAGGAAGCAGCCCACTCTCCAGAAATAAATTCATATCAAGCAGAGCATTTCTGTGGGGCCTGGCACATTTTACCAACACTAAGCTAAACATTGTAGATATTTTACTCCTTGAGTGCTGACACTCATAGATCCAGATGGATAAATAAATGGCTGGAAGAGCAGAATCAGAATAAAATTCCTAGCCAAATAACCAACTCAGGTTACTTAAACTGTAACTTAATTTCTATTATATATGCAATTGCAGAATCTTCATTAACACTATAATACCACCCCTGTTCTGCATTTATAAGCCGATTATTTATTCTATCACTTTATATTCTACAAAGATGAGCTGCTAACCAGTCATTGTAAATGATAAAGAAAAATTAAAAGATGATATCTATTGGACTGTCATGCAAATCACTTCGTGCTGAATCACAATATATTCAAAATAGTTGCCACCTGCCTCCTTCAAAAAATGATAATACTGGCTTGTGTTGCCTTTTTACCAATTTGTCTTCTTTCAACCAGTTTAAATTTTCACCTGGTCATTTCACACAGGTTGAAACAGTGTCCAGTCTTCTAAACACTGAACCCACATCTCTCTTAATGAGCTCTGAAGAAAAAAAAACCCACTGAAAATTCAGTGAGCTCATACTCCTACCAACACTATTGTTTTGACTAGGTGACAGGTACCAGTGGTGGCAGGTGACAACTTTGAGTTTTGTATTTAAAGCTCTGACTGTACATTGATTCTATTTAAGGCACTGAATTTATAAAGATAATGAGCTTCAATATTGCCCGTGTTACCACAGACCCCTCACCCTCCTTGAGCAGTTTGATCATTCCTGGTCAAACCCCCCATGATTAGAGCACCTCCCTGCGCTGGCAGTATTGAGAACAGGGACTGTACCGTCCGGCGTTGCCTGCTGACGGGGTTTTTTACATTTGACGTAATCGTGGTCAACTGGAGTGGCTGTGTAAGGTGGGGATGTCAGACCTGGACCGGAGGAGGAGGGGAGGGAAGTCCCAGGGCCTGGCACTGTTCCAGCTGAGGAGTGAGAGTCTTCATCTATCATGCAAGCTTTTTCTCTGGGAAGGCAAGAAAAAAGGTGAAGCATTTATATAGTTGGAACATATACAAAGAACAAAAGGAGACTACATGTTCTTACAGCATTTCCAATAGACCAATTAAATCTCACTAACAAATTCTAAATGAAGGCTTTTTAGTACAAGTTATATTCCTCCCTCGTCACTGGTCAACAGTAAACTATTCTTTATTTTGTAGTTGATAATGAGACAAATTATAAGGACTAAAATCTCTCATCCTATAAGTAAAGGTAATTTGCATTTGCATTTTTAACAGTTGATTTTAAAAATCAAATTTATTAGTAAATAAAAACAGTGTCTCAAAATGGATCACAAGATCAAAATTGTTCTGTTTTCTTCCCTTCCCATTTTCTTTGTGCCAATTATTGAGAGCTCAGAGTAGCATGTAATCTTATTCACGATACCTGAAAACTGCAAACGTTAGAATAAATTTTATTCACTTTGTTTTGTTTACATTTTATTCAGCTTCTTTTTAATAGTTTATTCTACAGTAGTTTATAAGCATACATTCAGAGGATACTGCTGGAAACTAGCACTCACTTTTCTGCAACTTTTGGGGTGTTCTTCTCCTCACCCCTGGCAAAAGGTCCCTCAGAAGCTTCTTTCATGAAATTAACCAGTATCTCTGCATCTACTCCAGAGTCTGGTTTCCCCACAAGTTTCAAAATAGAAGCATGAAGCCGAAAATATACCTAAAAAAACACCAAAGTCCATTTGGTCATTAAAGAACTTGTAGCTCTGTAATCCATTACAAATAGTCTTTTCTCTATAGAATCTGCAGGACTTAGTTAAGACCTGTCATCTAAACTTACCTCAACTGAACATTCCCTGCCTTTGAAAATTGTTTTTAAATTACAAAATCTGAACACTATATTATAACCACAACCTATGGAATACAACAAAGAAAGAAGAGCTGGCCTCCTTGCAAGCAAGTCACCACTGGGTATGTTCTAGATCCACTGCTTTTACAAGAGAACACAGTGAAAGTCAAGGTCCCACCTCCTGCATGAACTTGTGCTTCCATAGGTACGAGATGCTTGTGAATCCTGTCGATGTTTAATTTTTATAAAAACTAATGATAAATAATAAAACCTGTGTGCAGCAAAATTCAGAAGTGGAATTGCTACCCACCTGTCCAAACTGCCTTTGAAATGAAATCAGCCTGAATAACAGGCTCCATTTTACTCTTCAAGTCTGTCTTGCAAACATTCCCCGACGCAGAGCACCATCTACATGTGCCTAACAATCTGTAGAGAACAAGGCTTCAAGCCAACAAATTTAACTTTCTTTTACCTCCAACGCTTCCATGGCAAGCTCTGGTGGATTATGGTAGTGAATCTTCTTTGGATACCGAGCAGCCTCCTCATGCAAGTAATGCCCTGCCTGTTTGTAGTGCAGCAGGTAGACAACAGGAGGCTGCTTCTGCTTCTCTGCGATCTTGCCCAGCATGTAGTGGATCAGCCACTCCTCCTCGTCCCCATCGCCCTCGCAGCGCGACGCCGATGTGAAGCACACCTTGGCTGTCTCCAGCATGCTGTCCCTGCGCTCCTCCATCTGCCACCCAGCCACGGGGGGAGAACACAGAACACACCAATTCACTGCAGCTCACACGGCAAACTCTAAAAATACACTACTGCCTATGTAAACAAGGTACAACTTTTAAAGATTTTCAACCTAAAACACATAAAAGTGATCAAATACATCCCAAGTGATCAAATACACCCCAAAAACCCACAAAATGTGTTCATGAATAGGTTTTTGTTCACTCCAGTAACTGCTGACGCAAACAACCAGAACAAAACAGTAAGATGGAAGTATAAGAATCTGCATATAAATATAAATCTGAATAATAACAACCCAATATTCATATCTACAGAAACTCTACCACTTTTTCACTGTAAAGCTGTAATTATCTTAACTCTTATCTTAACTCTTCAAAGAAAACAATTATTTGCTTTGTTTTGCAACTGAAATCTGCTAGAGCCACTATGGACCACTCTCATTTGTGAAATGTATTTCATCTTGCTTGCAATGTATCTAATTTTGAGATTAATACTCTCCCCAGCCCACCCTGTCAAAAAAATTTTTAAAGCAGCAGCATAAACTAAAGTTAAATGCCAATACATTCATGTAAAAAAGCTACTACAAAAGATGCATTAATGTAATTTTCTCTCTTTGAAAATAAAGTTTGTAAATTTAAGCTGTGTGGCTACAATCAAGAACTAAAACATAACCTTTCCTTTCCTAAACATTTTGTAAGAAGAGAACAATAAGGTTTTTATGTATGAGAAACACATTCCACATTCCTCAAGAGATGTATCTGTGGAAGTGAGATGAAATTGTTTCAATTTATCTTTTATTATAATAGAGCTTTTCTTACTAAATTAAGCATTTTTAATATGATCACTGGAAAAAAATGAAGACTTAAGTAGTCCTAAATAAACGTTCTCATTTAATCCTCAACTTCAGATGGCTGATCTGTATTGCTCCTTTTATCTGATAATATGAAGTAACTCCAGCAATAACCCTGGAATTCTTCAACAAATCCCTCATAGTCAAGAGGCTGCAAGACCGTAAGACCAAACTTTTGATAGCTCAAAGGCATAAAATGTAGTAACTTTGTTTTCTGAGGAGTTTGTTTTGGAGCTGTTGGATGCAATAACCCTCCAAAAGAAAACTCTCTTGTTAACTGTCATTTCAAACATACTATTTAATAAACAGTTTGTTCCCTTTTAATATGCAGGCTGACATCATCTTTCTTCTTAGACAAGAAAGTGCCTGTGGGAAGCGCAGTGTTAATCCAGTGCTGGAGGCAGCGCAGATGCAAGACTCATCACCTCGCTGTAAACACCTC
Organism: Orthonyx spaldingii; assembly: GCA_013397795.1. Lineage (NCBI taxonomy): Eukaryota > Metazoa > Chordata > Aves > Passeriformes > Orthonychidae > Orthonyx > Orthonyx spaldingii. The sequence continues at coordinate 202,513 of VZTJ01004863.1, read as the reverse complement.
TCCGGGGAGCAAAGGGTGTTCCCAGCACTGATCGCTGTAGTTCAAACATTGAAAGTTTTACAAATTGCAGCAGAGGAGCAGCACTTCCTTCTTCTCATTCTACTTCCAGCTGCAGACTATGTAATATTTGGAAGTCAGAACAGCTAAATCAGAAACGGACTTCACTGGTCCAAAAAGACAGACAAAACATTTTCCCAACTCTTAGCACTGTCACAGTGTATTTAGAATTGCTCATTTGAGTTTAGCAATAAACTTCTTAATAATCTTTTTCACCTCCCTTATGCAGAAAGAGATAATGAATTCATAATAATGTTTTCCATGGAAATTCTACCAGTCTTCTCACTTTGATCTTTTGTTTAAGTAAATGGCCCTAAAACATAGAAATAGGGGAGGATTCTTTAGATATAAGAGATGACACATGGACACAGATATCACAGTAATTTCTGATCTCTTCACTATTTAAATATGTATACATTTCACCTTTTCCTGGAAACATTGTATGACATTTACCTAAAGGAAAGGTAAATATAATTCCCCTTTCCAGAAGGTTATAATAATTTTATGTCACCTTCAAAAGATAATTCAAACATTAGGCTCAAACTGATTTTACACAGGAAAAAGAACAGAAAAAACCCACCTTCAAATGCTGCTTGACACGACCAGATTACATGAATGTTGAAATTTCCAATATTACTAAGTAACCCTATAGTCTCATGTGGAATATAGCATGTAAATACTTAATTAAAAAAATTACTATGTTAGAAAACTTAATTTTAAATATTTAAAATTTTATACTCTCTCTGTTAGACCCCACCTGCTGCACCACTTCAGGCGGAAGTTCCAACTTCCACTGCTTAAGCTGTCGGGATGCAAACGAATGTAGAGCATAGGAAATGGTGCCGTATTCAATCCACAAGGACAGGTTGGAGCTGTCGATCTCCAGGGCTCGTTTGAAGCAATTCAGGACAGGGGTAGAGTGCTTCCAGATCGGGCCATCGCTTTTCAATTCATTGGAGTTCAACTTGTCCTGAATCCGACTCGCTCGAGCCAGAGCCATCCCAGCCCACGAGTCAAACCTATGCAGGCAAGAACACAGCACATGAAGAAACTCCCCCCTGAACATTACACTGAAGGCACAGACAACATTTCTCTTGTTGTATCTACAACTTTTTCCTCCTTTCATCACACACTCCCTCAAAACAGATTTCTGCACTTCCTCCTTTTCTCAGGGTAGAACACAAGCTGTATAGCCTAAATCATAGTGATTTTATTACAGGGCTTCCCTAACAAAGCTCTGTCCCCAGTAACTGAAACACATGGAAACCAGATGAAAAACCCAAGTTTATCTGCCATGAAAAGCCAGTATATTTATAATTCTAATGGCAGCACTCTCATTGGTTTTTGTTCAGTAACCACACAGTCCTGTCAAAATGCTGTCACCCTTTACTTCTGTAGGCCAACATGATACCTTGTATTGTTGGACTCAGCTGTGACTAATCATAATCACTTCCTAACATAAAAATCATAAAGTCAAAAATGCATTCAAGTAGGAAAACTCTGATGAACTAAAACTGTAATTTCTGACTGAGCAACTGTTCAGGGTCCAGCACCGTGTTTATTGACAACACAGTCTGAAGAGTGATTTCCATAGGCCACAATCTCACATTAATGCCAGGGTTCAGTTGCTATGGAGTTTTTCAATCTTACCATGATTTTAACACCAAAGCAATAACCATAATGTTCTCACATTTTTGCTTGCAATTTCTTCTGATTCCAACTGAAAACCCATTTCTTGGTCAAGTGACCTTAATAGTCAGATTCCTGAGGTGAATGGAACAGGAACTGTAGTACAGACAAGTACAATCTAATTTGACCGGGGCAAAAATACTGTGCTACCACGTAAGGCATCTTCTGAGCAAGAAAATGTCACACATTAAAGTAAAAATGCATTCCATTCATTTATTTATGAATTTAAGTTTTAGAATACCAAAACTACAGAAAAATGGGTAGCAGGTGGTACTGGTAATTTCTTTATCAGGTTTCAAACAAAAGTTTTAGCCATTTGTGAGTCACAAGTCCCAGACTAGAAGATGAAGTAACAATAAACTACAGCTATTTCATCTGAAGATTTCACATCTAAAATTGCTCTGTGCCTTCACTTTCTCTTTTGTCTCTTTTATATAACTGGATTTAGAAACAATTTTCTTGTCTCAAATCTATCAAACTGGGGTTTTTGTCACTGACCCTGATCTATCAACTTCAAGGAGAATTAAAATTATAACTAACACTTACTATGCAAACTCTATATTTAATCAGTAAATTTAAAGGTTATTTAATTTAATTTAGAAGACTGATATTCAGAACATGCTTTATTTTTAAGATGAGAGAGCTTAATCTTGATAGTATTTCAGTGAGTTGTAAATTATCAAGGTGGTTTTGTTTAAATATCACTTAAATACTTTACTTGTATTCTCTGTGCAGTTCTCTAGCAGCAAAATCAACACTTTTAGAAAGAGGTCAGCCTGAACAGTTAATCCACTAAAAGATCCTATTTGTGCTATAGCTACACTATCAAATGGTGACATTTTTCACTCCTTATCATGTACGAACATGCCAAAGCAAAGAACCAAAGATGCAAACAGTTCATTCTTCACAGTTATTTTTCATTTCAATTTAACTTTGCGCCCCCTTTCATTTTTTGGTTTTAATTTCAAAGCAATCAAATATTTAATGCTACATTTGGGTTTTTGTTTTCTTTGTTGAGTTGTTTTAGAGATGCCCTTAATTATACAATGAACCTATGATAATGGATTGCAGGTGGGGATTTGGGTTGTTCGGGATTTTTCTTCATTCCTGAAACCAAGGAATGCCACTCTCTGCTTTTCAGTACTGAAAGAAGCGAGAATGAAGGATGTGCAGCAAGATTCAAAAATACTGACCTGTTTGGACAAATACAAATATCATGCATGTAAAATTTAATAGCCTTAGACTGTTCTTTGTTCTTGAAATGATAGTCTGCCAGAAGATAATACAACTCAGTCACCACTGGTGGAGAATAATCTGCACCTTCCGGGAGAGATGGTGCCTGAATATAAAAAAGGCAAAAGTTCATATTAAACGAGCTGCACATTTGCTTCTTCCTTGTAGAGGAAGTGGCATTTTCATCACACAGTATGAAGGTTTTGAATATGAAAACATTGAAAGCATTTCACAGATATACAGAGCACTTACAAACACTAATGAACATCTCATGCTGACTGTATTTCACCATTCAAAGACTAAAAGCTTTGGTGGGATCATTCCTATTTTATTTAAATGCAATTACCCAAGGAAACCCAACCTCAGGGAATAAATCATGCCACTAATAATCTCAAAGTCAACATAAAAACAGCAACAACAATTTTTACTCCCTTCAATTTAATTTTTAAAAAAACGATTCATTATACCTTGCTGCATGTTCCTTCAATATAGGCAGATACAGTCTCCAGGCTTAGCATAGGCTTGTCTGTTCGAGGAACAATTGTAGCAGTTTTCTTCAGAAGGTTGGCCAAATCAGCAGACACAGTACTGGTTTTGTAACTATCAAATTCTGGAAGAGTTTTAGGCTTAAAATACTCAAACATGAACAAAGCATCTTCCCATGTCAGATCAACCTGAAGAAGGAGGTAGATGAGAGGGGAAAAAAATATTTCAAATTTCAAAATTCAAGTCTACTAATGATGGTTTTTTATAGCCTTTCTACTTCATAAGTGTATACACATTACTCTAGCAGGAACCAAATTAAACGTCCTAAGAACAGAACTAAAGGTGCTATTAATTTATGCTGCTCACAAATACAATACCCTGCTCACTGATTTAACACACTAAGGTATTGCTGTCACTTAGTGTATGTCACTAAAGTCAAAATACAGTAAAAATAAAGTCATTCTACTTGCTTAGAAGAGTTGCTCAGAAAAGTTGTTTATAAGCAAGAATCAACTGTAAATATTCTGAGTGACACTGAGATCATGGGTAAGATACAAAGAACTCTGAACCATCCATTTCAGAGTCAAGTAAGAAGAAGAGTTAATGAAATGGGAATCAGACAAAATTCTGAGACTCAAAAATCTTTGAACTCTCTACAGAAAGTTACTTCCAGAATTTACTCCCCATTTTCTCTTCACTTTTTTTTTCCTGAAAGCAGTAAAAATACCCAAAATAATTTAAGTCTCTTCTGCTAGACTAAGTTTTTCTCCTTTTATTGTTCACCTTACCCTTACAGTAAATTTTGCTCTGCACTGAAAAACAGGGAAGTTGCAGAGGGTAATCTCCTTATACTTCCCTTTTTCTTACTTATACCCTTTCTCTCATTATCTTCACTCTCTCAGATAGACATATAACATACAAAATTCCCAAATATTCAACGAATAGTAATGTAAGAGTATTTGTGCATTTAAAATGGTTTGTTCAATAGAGACAATAATTTTGCTTGTATGAAGGCGGTTTTGATTGGTAATTCTATGATCACTTGCACTTGGTAAGTGCAAAATAGCCTGAGGTTTTTGAACAAAATGAGTAATGTTTCTCAAGGCAGGGTATTGTATTGCTGACCTGTATTTTTCTCTCCCTCCCTTAATATTACAACCCTCTTCCAGAAGCACTCTGTAGTTTCCCTTCTCCCAAATTCAACTGAATTTTACATTTCACATAAGAAACTGCCAGGTATTTACCATCAGGAATGTCAAAATAAGTGATAATATAATGTACTTGCAAATTTTTAACAGTGACATTTTTCACTTTCATAAACTGCAAGGCTGGTTGCTAAAGTTTTCTTCTCTCAAGCTGACTTTTCCTCTCTAAATTTTTCTCAACCGTGAACTTCTTCTCAGCTGAAAACAGCAAAGTGATAGCTTACTAAAATCAATTTCTCAATATTTTCAAGATGGCAGACTACTGTGGGTAAGACTATACTAGCATTTAATTTAAAATATCTGGCTTGTTATATTTACAATTTTAAAAAATATGTAAACTTTTAGTTTATTCTCTACAATGTGTAAAATACATAAAATTTACAAGGAAATAAAAGTAATCTTTCTCCAAAATATATCAAAGTGCATTAGAACAAAACAAATGTGCATCTTTCATCACTTCAGGATATTCCACTGACATAATTTACCTGCTGTACTGAATGTTCTTCTAGGTATCTTGCTTTGCTTTTTTTGCTAGGGAAACCATATAAACAATAAAAACACTGTTCCAAGGCTGTTTCCAGCTCTTCTTTGTATGGATGAGTATCTTCAGAAGTGGATGCTGCAAGTTCTTTTTGCAGTACCTGAACCTACAAGCCAAGCATCAAGGAAAAGGTCACCTGAAGATCACAGTGAGCTACTCAGCTGTCTGAAGCCAGATGATGAAAACAACTTTAAGGGACTACATGTATTTTTCCCCAATAACAACCAAATATTACACCCGTATTTCTGTAAACTAATCTCACACAAGTCATTCCAATGGCACTGCAGCAGCATTGAAGTGCTTTTATTTTTCTTCCTACGTTAATTCACAAACTCTTATCTTTGATCAGTGAGGTTAGATATCAGCTTCATGTTTCAGACTTAAAACCCTTCAAAGTTCTCCCCTACCCACCACGTTGATTCTGTGAATATAAACACTACAGTTCATCAATGCTGTGAATAAGGAAAAGGTACAGAAGAATTTCTGCCCTAATTCAGAAACAGCAATTTCCTCTGCATGGAAGAAGCACAATGGAGAGGACTTTGCAGAAAAAGAAGAGAGAGTTAATGAAAATCTGACTAAAAGGGCTATAGAATTGCACCACATGAACAGTATTACACAGATGGCTACACACCAAGGAAAGTGGCTGGATTGATCCCAAATGACTAAACACTGTAGCAAGTTGCTATCTTAACCTTCAACACTACAAGGAAAGTACCCATCAGTAGCATATTTTGGAAGATGTTGATACTTTAAGACATTCAATATAAAAACTGCAACTGAGCGCCAAAAGAAGAAAGGTAACTCTTTGAAAAGTCTCACTAAGCTTCCAAGAAAAACAAACCAAAAAGGAACACACTCCAAGAAGACATTTCAAGGTCAATAAAAACTTGTTCACCAAGAATAATTTGTGTAGGGCGATTCTGGATATTTATTTCAAAACCAAAACAAAACCCACATAACCACTGAGGTTTAAGATTCAATTTCAATGTGTTCCACTATGAAATTTCAATTAAAAAATGTTTATTTGTGATCATTCATAATTTTTCAGCATCTAGGATTGCAAACTCAATTATTTATGCATGATCCTATAAGAAGCTTCTCATCATGATGGGCTTTCCTGTCAATACAAACACTGCATTACAAGGCAAAAGTCTGTCATTCTATATGTAAGAAGCTCATTTGTAAGAGCTAGGATTAAATATAAGATGCTGATTCCCTTCTGATTGAAATATCTAAGATCAAGGTACCATTTCTTAAGACCCAAACCCTGGAAAAATAAAAGCAAAGGCGATTCTTAGAAAGCATTTCCGTGACATCGAGTCACAACAGACTCATTCATACTGAGACCCACCAGACACCTTATTGCCACCACTTTCCCTGTATGAATTTGTTAACAACACTTGAAATTGACAGAAAGTGTGTCAAAATAGGCTGAAGAAAAACAGTGAGTATCAGAGGATACTGTGACAAAAGCATGATATTCCTACTGCTACAGACAAAAGCACATCTAACAGCAGAAACAGAATTCTCGCTTGAACAGTGTTCAAAACCATCTCCTGTGTTCTTATTCAACTTTTAAGTTCTTGGCAGAAATCCAGAATTGTTCCTAATAATTCAGACTATTGCTAAAGGACTTAATTAATATTAATATCTTCTCTTGCACAGCACATTCATCCACAAGCAATATAAGGTCCTTGAGCAGACAGTTCACCTACAGAAGGTGATCATTTAATACTAATCTATGAAACACAGTATTAACGTTCTTGAAGTTGCCTTTCTTGTCAAGTAACTCATCCCATTTTATCTTTGTCTTTTCCTATCCTTCCAACACCCTCTCGTCTCTGAAAATTAAATTCTTCTGTTTAATAATACTATATTGTATTTTAGTTTAAGAAGCAGGCAATTCTGTAAGTGAAAATGGAACATTTTGTTTAAAGTACCTGATAGCATTTGCAAAGATCTCACTGCAAATACATTCCCAGCTCTCAGTTATCTGTACTTTACCCAGGTTCACAGACCATACTCTGTGGCTCCCCAGGCTGTGGATACAGGCACATTGTATAGACACAATTTAGACTCATTAGGAGCACATCTGTGGGCAAGCTTGAGCCTGGAAACAGCCTATCTACTTTCATGAGCTACTAAGCCCTCCGGATTCCCTGCAGGGGCAACTCAGGTGTATCAGCATTATGCTCCTAATACCAGGGAGGTGGAGGAGAGCGGGACACAGAGATAACCTGATAGTTCTACCCTGAATTAGCCTGAGTTCAAACACCACTCATTCACTGCACCTGTACCAGGATGAGCTGACTCCTGCAGAACCCCTCAGGCTCTCTGTGCCATTCTTCACAGCTGTCTAAATTACTGTTCTGGACACGCCACTGCTCAAATGCAGAGGTAGATGGGGTCTGGCACTGAACTGTGGCTAATAAGCTCCAGGGAGTGCTGAGAAGAGAAATTAAGAGATTCCTGAGTAACTCTATGCAGAACTAATCATCATTTTCTCTTGGCTGAAGGTAAGAAACCTCAATGAAATCAAGCTGAATCTGTAAAGTGCCACTGAAATGTCCCCGTAGAGCACAGCCCAGTGGATGCCACGGCACCGCATTATCTGGGATTTGCCAGCAGCCAGGCTACCCCAGGCTGTCAGTGTTCTGCTCAGGGAAACACTGACTGCACTTGGGTTTCTAAGCTAAGCTAAAATGAGCAAACACATAGAAATATTCTACTTCAACCATGGGAAATTTCTTCTTTGGTGTAGCAACAAGACCTCAAGGAATAACCTTAAAAAGGTCAACAATGAATGGGTAAGTCCTTTCATCTAATAATGCTACAGCATTACGGTCCAGACACTCATTTGTTTTTCCTTTTCCCCTATCTTTGCCTGAAAGCCCCTTAATTTCAAAGTTATAATAATTCAGAGGGAAGGGGGTCATATTCTCCATTCCAAGAGAGGTTACCGCCTCCCTTGGCAGACACCTGTCTTTCAAACCAAGACAACTCTATATGTATATTTTAAGTAATATTTAGTTAATAACATGAAAACAATGGAATTGTTATTTTTTTCAGACTGTGGTATAAAATCAAGGTAAGTATAATCAAACAAGACAACTTTATCAACTGCAGAACAATTAAATGCATCACAGCTTCAAATCAAATCCAGGTAACACCACAGAATGTGGGAGCAATCAGTAGCATTCCAGTTGTGTAACTGAGGACAGATGATGTCCTGCAAATCTTTACTTCTGTGATTTGGGAGAAACAAACAACCAAGCTGTTCAAAATTGAATTTTCTTGACTAAAAGTTTAAATATGCTTTTTACATGATAAATAGTAATTACATACATTGAAAATGTGCAAAACCTACCTAACATTTGACCAATTCAGTTCTGTGAAGTGAACAATTTATTTAGAATCACTGAGACAACATGAATATGGAATTCCACTGTATTACTTTAACAGCAATTTTAAAGATGCAACACTACAGGTTTTTTTAGCTTCTGAATGAGGTACAGTATTATCAGACTGCTTGATTATTCCTACTTCCCTTTCAAATTCCACAAACAAAATAAAATACTAGTGCAAGAAGCAAAATGAAAGGAGTAAAACAGACGAAAACAATTGTTCTCAGTGAAGTAGAGTCCAGAGAACAATGGGAACTATGACAGAAGCAGACCAATGGGAAAGGGTCTGGAATAACAAGCCTTTGCTATTCACATTAAATTGACTGAAACTTTCATATGTTTGTTTAGGAGAAGAGGGAAAGTGGATTTAAAAGTGTATATTTAACATGAAGACATGGCAATAAACAATCTGTCTTTGAACTTTGTTTCCTGCTTTGAGATGTGGCTTGGCCAGATGACTTTCAGAGATCAACCTGAATCAATCTCAATTATTTCACAATGCTAATACTTACATAGAACTTGAGCAGAGCACCATCTGAATTGCAACACCAGGATCTTCTTCCCAAATACTCATGAGCTGTGTTCAGCAGCATCAGTGAAGAAGGCAACATAGCGGTATCAGGACTCACTGGAAGAAAGAAATTGGTAAATACTAAAGTAGCACAGAACTGAGTTAAATCTGAGTCAGTGCTTCAACTGGCAATAAGCTTCCTCTCTGGTAGAAAGTAATGCTTGCATAGCCCCCTGCTCCCTTCAAGTCAGCAAGGTCAGACAACAAAGAAGTATTTTATTACTTATATTCCTGAGCCAGATGGTAAAGAGCTCAGGTCCAATATGTAAAAGTGAAGAAATAATCTACCTTCTTCTCCCTGGTTCTGCTGCTGCTGGCAGCAAAGGGATCGAAAAGCATCTTCCTCATGCTGGATGATCCTGTGCAGAATAATCCATGGAAGCACTGAGGAGACATATGGTTCTTTAGGTTCTTCCTGGACAGCCATGCTGCAGTCTATGATCTAATAAAGAAACAGACATTATACAGACAAAGTGATGCAAAACAAAGGTCAGGTGTGAACCCTTTCCAAATAACCCAAAGCTGGCAACACATTTTACCCCAAGGAAATAATCTAAAGTTGAGTCTCAGCTTCTCACAAGTGGCTATAAAAATGCTAGCAGTAGATCAATCAGTAGGGGAAGGGTAGTAGATTATTTCCCCTACTCTGATATTCCTCTTGCAACCTCATTTTCCATCTAGATGTTTCTCTGTTAATATGATACACAAACAATTCATAGTAAGCAAGTACACAGTATCAATTCTTAGCATTACTAAGCCTCGTTATTGTACAAGAAATTTCTCTACAACCCAGATGAAGAGGAACTTAAAAAATTTCCTGAATTCTAGATCAGGTCTAAGAACAACTGTTAAAGACCAACTAGAATCATTAACAGATGCTATATAAATGATGTGCCTGAATACTCTGTTCTCCAGAATTACATTATATTTCACAACACATGCAACTTGACATAATGAGAGCATGATTTTTTAAGTAGTGAAGGTCCTTGGCTTTTACTGAAGTAAATAGAGATTTGAGAATTGCAAGCACATTGAATTTTGACATTAACCAGAACTGCTTCTTAATAGAACTGTCATTTCTAAGTTTGACGTTTTGTTACCTGGACTGAAAATGCTCATTCAGTTTTAAGGTTTGAAAGTACCTTCTGTACTAAAATTAGCTGTATTCATAATTCTAGAAGCTGTTCACATTTCACTTTTCCCCTGCCCTGTTCAGATCACCCTCTCTGTTTTCACTACAAAATCCTTTACTTTGGCCAGCACTTGCAAGCAATTCTACCATGTTTGTAAGGCTTACAGGATCTTGCCCTCCAGCCCAAAGCACATACAGGCAAGATCAGAGCCATAACCTACAAGCTACACCGAGGCAGCTCAATCAATCTTCACATTATCACCACTTCAAATAGCCTAAAAACCCAGTGTTGGGTTATCTTACCACCATCTTTGATTATTTTGCAGCTTGGTGTCTAAAGGTGTCTGCTGGTACTGATACTAGTATAGGTGTGTGCTCGGTGCAGGTCTATCATACTGAAGACTATGACAATGCTCACACAGTATGGTAATACTCATCTTCCCAAACATGTAACAGAAATGTAATCCAAACCATCACTGCGAGTGGGTGGGAATTCAGACAGCAACTGTCACGCAACACCTTCATGCCTGAAGGTCTACAGCACACAACACATCTTTCCTGGTGCCAGTGCACAGGTTACCTGGATCAGGTTGTTTGTTAATCGAACGAGGCTTGGTGTTACAGAAGAGTCTTTCAAGATGCTGTTAACTGATGATAATGAAGTATCTATTCCTGTGAGCAGCTGTGTTACCGTAGCAACCCACTCCTCTTTAGCAGAGGCTGCTGTCATATTAATCATCTGTTGAATTGCTTCATTCAAGGCAACATCTGAGCATTCAAAGCATTGCTTGTAGTCTTTCAGTTTGAGCAGGGAGTCCTAGGGAACGTAAATATGAAAAAGACCTATTATAACAATGAAGAGTTTATTTTAAGCATGAATGCACAGCAGGGCAAAGCAAAACACTATATTCAGTAAATGTGATTACTTCAATGGAACGTAACAGAACACCTTTAAATATAATATTAAAAAGATAATAGCAGGTTCATGGATCCTGGATGACAAATATACAAGTAGGATCTAAATACCAAAAAAACCATCACATCTCTCTGCTTTAACAAGAGATGCAAGGAAAGAAAATAGGAAAAAAATGGCTGTAGGTCTCTAATTCTAATGATCTACAGCTGAATTGAGCCCTTACAGAAACAGAGTTTGGATCTTTATGATCTTGTGCTACCATTTTATTACTTCATCGATAACAAAATAGCAACTCTAAGGCCAGCATTATAGCAACATTCTCCTGCTTCTTTCTACTCTGAATTGGTTGGGTCACGAGATAGCATGGAAGCTGTAGGACTTGGTTCGGTCCAGTTAAAAGACCATCAGGGTTTTTTGTGAAAACTTTTTTTCCCCCCAAATAACCTAATATACTCAAATTGTTCCCACAGCTGAGCTCATTTATACACTTATTTTTACAGTGTTAAATGGACTAACTCTACAGCAATTATACTGCATGTATCAACAGCTTCTCATCCATGCAGGAGAGTGACTTCACAGCATAAAAATCATTCATATGCTAGATAAACAAGTTTCAGAATGGTTCTAAGTCACCATATAGTTAATAGCAGCACAAATTCATCCATAAAATAACTCAGGAAATTATGCAAGTTTCTCTTCATTTAATGGAGGCCTCAACATCTTGTATCTTTAGCCACATTCTCAGTCAGCAAAAACTGGCACATTGCTAATGATGTTGATAAAGTTGTGCTGTTCAGAGCATTTACAGATTTGCTTTGCTTTGTTTTGCTTTGCAAATAAGACTCATTAACTGTTAACACCCACTCTAGAGATCCTTCCATCCTGTTTTCAGGAATAAGTCTTAATTCCTTACTAAAATTCCTTACAAAACAGATTTTTTTAAAGAAACAAACCAAACCAAACCTGCAGGAGAAGCAGCTGTGCTGGTCTCTCTGGTATGGATGTTACAAACTCCAGATGTTTTGCTCTGCCATAACCATTAAAGCACAAGGTTGGACGGAGCAGATGCACCACTGCATTATAATCCCCTGCCTCATACAGTCGCTGGATCTCTTCCAAAGACTGGCATCTCTCCAGAGATTTTAGGTTCTTTTCAATCTGCAAACATCACAGATGATATAATCCAACTTTTGTTTTCACATGTATTTGACTACTGACACTTTTCCCAGCAGTTTAGCTCTTAATGTTTAAGAAAAGAAGAACACTGGTTCAATAATCTACTGCTGTACATGCAGCTGCTTTAATATTTTTATTTTGCATAAAAGCAATATAAAGATGAGCATGATCAACAGATACAAAAACTGTAATTTTTGAAAAAGAGAGAGCAGTCTTGACATAATCTTCGAACTAGAAAACTCTAAGATATAGTGAACTTCCATCACAAAAGAACTAATTCATAGATGACATTTGAAACTGGGAGAGGTGGAGTGTGAGGGATGGAATAGGGAACATACACCTGCAAATTAATTTTTACCTCTTCTAAAGAGACCACAGAATCAACATGTAGATTAGGCAACCGTATTACGATGCTACACTCATTGCCAGCTTTAGCTTGTGTGGTAGTGGAGTTCTGTAGCATTTCAGTGCAGATATCATAGTTTTCAAGTGCCTGATCCATGTCTCCCTATAGAAACAGTACAGAGGAAAAAAATCAACCAAAAAATCCTACAGGTTTCACTGCAGAAAGTTGCCAAAGCTTGTAGAAAATGTTTAAATTTAATGCAGGCACTGTCAGTGTGATTACTGCACGTCCTCACAAATAAAAATCAAATTCAACTGAGAAGCTCAAATTAATGCAAAATATTTTAAAATACCTTACCAATTACTTCAATAACAGATAAAACAAATCAGAAAAATAGAATTCAACTTGCAGATATTTGTAAGATTGGTCTGGAGTGCTAAAACCCCTTTCCTTAAAAAAGGCAGAAGAGTAAATCAGCAGAAATAACTCTTCCATTTGTGCAAATAAAAACATTGAGTCAAGAAAAATTCTTATATTCTGCAAAGTAAATGAATTCTACTTGCTCTGTGCAAAGTAGTTACTGAAGCTGAGAGGTCAGGAAGAAATGCAAGATGCACAGGCAAAATACAACTCTGCACATCAGAAGTCAAAAAATGCCAGTACTTATACAAAAATTCTCATTTTTCCTAAATAACTTTATTAGAAAGGAATCCTTAGATGCAGAAAAAGGAAAAAAAAGAAAGGGAAGGAAGAAGTTAGTTCACACGTATGACACTGACTCACATAACTAGTTGACAATTAAGTTAAACATAATGAATGCACAAAAAAACCTTCTTTGATGTCCTGGGGCAGCAACACTTGGAGAAGAAACAAAGCACTGGGATCAAATAACATTTCTTTCAAATTATTTCCTTCATGATAGGTTCAAAACCCTCTGTTTCAAAATCTGCATATTAAATCAAAAGCCTTCAAAAGCAGAATCATGCCACCTTGAAAAGCAGAGCAAAGAGTAATAGAACAGAGTCTCCAGTTAAAATCTGCATTTTGGACTGCCTGAGGCCTTGATAGTTTCTGTGGGTCCAGAGCCCCAAAAATCTATGTTCTGCAGCTACACAATACTATTCTAAATAATTTTAGTAAAAACAATTTTTTTAAAGCTGAGCACAAGTTAATTTAAACAAAGACATATATGAAATATATCTGAATATTTGCTTAGCATGTGAGACCTCCTACTTCATTTCCACCTCGACCCTCAGGGAAAGTTAATTATATTTAAAAGCAAAATGAAATTACTATGTTTTAAGCTGATTTTATCTACATGCTTAAAAGAGCTGAGATTCCCAAATCAGCTGCATCTGAACAATATTGACTTTAATTTGGGAGAAGCTGTGTTTGTTAAACCAAAAGTAAAACAAACCTGCAGTGCTAGAAAGCGAGCTTTCAGCCAATACACCCGAGTGACAAACTCCATCCAGCCTTCCTCAAACAAATCTCCTTGCGAAGAGGCAAACGACAGCTGCAACAGGTCTCCCAAAAAATGTGTTCCTGGGAAGTCAGGACCAAATTTACCATTCACAGAGGCAGCAGAACAATTTCGTGGAGAAACTGCAATTCAATTAATTACATATTATTATTAAGTTACTAGTATCCCATGGAAAGAGTCCCACATACTAGAATTTCAAAGGTAATGATCTACTTAAAGGCAAACAGTTGAGAGACCAATAAAACAGAGATCTGGAAGACACTAAAAAAAATAGCATCAAAATCAAATTAATTCCTGGAAATATTTCTTCATCTATCCTCAGTGTTTTTAGAGTCTGAATAAAGTGACATCAAGTTCTCACCTGTAGAACTCTTCCCTTTTGTCAGTAGCCACTGATCTAATTGCAGTTCCATGCAAGAAAGGCTCATCAACATCATATCCTTCAGAAAAAGTAAGCAGGTATCAAGAGTATTCACAGAAAGAAATACATTAAAAGAAGAATAAATTTTTTAAAAAAATCACTAAATTTGCAATTTACTTCAAAGAAAGCCTTCATCTTGTCCTCCTGGGATTTCTATTCCCAAACTAAAACTACTTCTTCTACCTAAAAGGTGTATAATACCATTTATAAATCAACAGGTACAAAACCAACAACACTTAGAAGCATTAAAAAAGAAAAATCTCAGGTCATGAAAGAAGGCCAGAACAGCATTGCCTGATGTTAGAAAAAATTGTCATCCTTATTTTTGTATCTGGCTGAAATAAAACTACATTAAATTGCCAAATCATGCTAAAAGCACAATTCCAGAATGTAGCAGTAGCACTGATATTTGAAAAATAAGAAAAAATGCACATACAAGTAAGCAGTTATGCAGTAATAATGAAAACCAAGGAATACGTTTATAAATATATTTACATTTGTTTAAAAAAGAGCATGTATATATGAAAAATATACGTAAATAAGTCACAGAATGCATAAAAAATTAACATCTGCTACACAGAGACACTTTTGTTTGTTTTGTAAATGACATCAATGGAACACAGCAATTTTCATAATTAATATTTCATTTGGAAAGAAGTAAAAACACTTGATCTGAAAAAATCCTTCAAACTGAAGTCACACCAAAGTCAAAAAACTTTCCAAATGAATACAGACTGCTAACTTTGAAAAGAAAACATAGGCTGGCTCAGTGGACAAGAAGTATCAGAACTGGTTTTATAATTCAAGAAATATCATCTTCTATCATTAAGCTGGTTTAACATTAATGTAAAGAACTTATTTGCTTTCAGGAAATTACAGATTTATAAAGGTAAAGAAATAGTGATGCTAAGGAGGTGGTTTTCCTTTGTTTTGGTGTTTGGGTTTTTTTGCTATAAATTTCAGGTTTTCTTAAAACTACACTGTATTTACTCTATTTAAAGTAGCAATCCTGACTCTCAATCAACCAGTGAGAACAGAGCAGCCTCTGTACTGACCTGATGACAAAATAAAACTGTGTCATATCAGAAGAAAAGGGAGGGGAAAAAAAAAAGAAAGAGCAACAACAGAATAAAGGGGTAAAATATATCTGTATCTATTTATTACATCTCTATGCATATGTGTGTCCATACACACACATTATATATAGGTTATAGTTGAGTGTAGCATCACTCAGGTCTGGTCAGCTCAGGAACAGCTACAGGAGCTGCAGTGCACCAAAGCTGAGGACAGTTACTACAGCTGGGACAAGCAGTTCCAGACAGAGCTAAGCCAAACCTGTGTCTGCTGGATTTCAGTTGGGTACTTCTGGCACACTGACACCAAGACAACAGCAAATATGGGAATAAGGAAAAGTGTTGCATTACCTTGATATGTTGATTACTTGAGTCCCTCAGGAGTGGATTGGGAAGGCTACTGCTGTGTTTTCTCCAGCTATTATAGATACTGAGGACCACCTCACACAAGCCAGGAGGCCACTTCACCAGGAACTTTTGGCTGATGACTTTTAGATATCTCATCATCAGCTCCAATATGCCACCATTGTTCAGGTTATCCATCAGGAATCCATGAACATCCTGTTTTTCTAGAAAGCAGATAAACACAAAGCCCTATATGTGTAAGGCTGAGGCAGATCATAACTTGAGACAATTAAGTTTCAACAGTGTTTTATGCACTTATCTCACAGCAGTTCTTCTGTGCTGCCCATATGCAGAATTCAGCTACTGTATTCCAATCTGTTTAAATGGGAAATTCCACACAACAGGGCTCTTGCACATAGTGATTAAGCAATCCCCCAAGACTTAAAAATTTACACCTGGTACCAACTGAGATACTTCTATATCATAAAATTATACTTTTTAAAATAGTATATACTTCTGTATCTTCTAGGCATGACAGGAAAATACAGCAAATAAAGCATACAATATGGAAAAAACAGCAGAGAAAGAACAGGGGTTATAATGAAATCCTTACCCGATTCCATAAATGTTGTAGAATCAAATGACATTCTGTGTAGTCCAACATGCTGGAAATTCTCCTCTTTGGTCTCCGATTGTACCTCATAGTTATTGAAAGGGTCCTCCTCCTCCTCAGGATCTAATTTCCTTAATCTGTGTGAAAGGGGGGCAAGACCCACAATATCAACAAAGTCCTCATTCTTTCATTACAAGGTGAAACCTAAATGTGAAACATCGTGCAAATTTTAACAGTGGAAATACATTAACTGAAATAAATCCAGAGATTTGCATCCAGTTCGTTTTGTCCAAATCAAGATTACTTTGTTTATCTTATCCATTTTGACACCTGCATTGTCCGCTAATTCACTTTAACAGTAGTCAAACCTTTTTTATTTTTAAATTTTTATTCAGCAATTTTTACTAAAGGCCATTTTATTAAATTTATCGGAAGATAATGCACCACGTCTGCTTTAAAAAATAACATGGGACTGGTAGTTTTAAGGTTGGGGTATATCAATCAAACAAAATTCTGAACAGTTTCCTCTATATGATACTCTCATAATGAAAGTTGTTGCTGTACAGTACCTGGAAGGAAGGAACTTCACCAGCAGCTCTTGAAAGTCAACCTTCTCCTCTTTTTTACACTTGGTGTTCCGAACTCTAGCAGATCTCCTTTTGGCTGTTTCACCACTATCTTCTGTAATTCTCCTTCGCTTCACTCCTTTCTTAGATTTATCACCTGCAGATATGTCACCTAAAAACATAATACAACACCCTCAAGACCTGACAGGCGAAATTGACAAATAAAAAGTGAGTAATCACTTTTATTTTAAAAAAATTAATTACACAGCAACACTTGAGATTCATTGGTTTCCTTATGAAGACAGTGCCAAAAAAATCTTTTACAGATTTCAAAGAAATATAGATGACAGCTTAGTCTTCTCAGGTTCTTAAAGTGACACATGAGCAGAAAAATAACCCAGTCATCTTTTTGTAAAACAGCTCATTCATTCTAAGGAGCTCAAGGCCCTTCCCAACATTAAAAGCTTGACATGCATCACTGCTGGAATGGAGTCACAATTCTTCTTATCTTAAAGACTGAAAAACTGAAGTGTGAGGCAACAGCACAAAACCAGAAAAGGTCGGATACTCCTTCACTTTTTCTATCAGATGTTACACATATGTTGAAAAGGTTCTGACTCCACCAACATGCAGCTGAAAGACAGCATGTACCAAAGAATTCTGAAGTGTTTTTTATATCTAGATAAGTAGCAAAGATATCTTGAATCTTAGATTGAAGTACCTTGCTCACCTACAGTAGCTCCTTGTTCCAATGAACTCTGACTGTGACTTGGAAAGCTGAGTGCCATTGGAGTATAAGGTAATACAGCATCTGGCATTGTCACCACTGAATTAGTGCTGACAGGAGTTGGCTGAATAACACTGACAGGAGTAGAGGTGGGAGAAAGGATCAGATGTTGAACTGGGTCTTTGTATTCTGAGAGATCAATTCTCTTTCCCAGACTGGGTCGAGGAGGATCACATGTTGTGAGATGCTGATACATGGCCAGTAAAGCTTCTCCTAAACACTTCCACCTGCAAGTGGAAACACAATGGTATCACATCTTCAATTCTTGTCGCGTTATTTTCTATATTATGTTTACAAACCTAACAGCATTCAACATTGTTTTTCTCCAACAGCTTAGAGACAGCAAGAGCAGCTTCTCAGTGGGACAGCAATACTCATTTGAGTGTCAAAAACCTGTCCCATCACTAAAAAAAGTCTCTAAAAAAACAAGGTCTATGCATTAGTTGCTGAGGAAGTTATACTAAAAACTAAAAAAGTAGTGTTGAAGAAACAATTTTCAGGTTCTGCATTCAATCAACAACAGTAGAAGAACTGGCCCCTATTCACAAGGAGAAACAATTTCTCTGCAATAGGAACTACATGCAGAGTTCATTGATATTCCAGAAAAATATGTGCAATACAAAAACCAAACCCCAATCCTTTATGCCTTAATAAAGACATATATATCAATTTATTAGTATCCTTATATCTTCATGCAAATGAAGAACTGCAAATCTTTTTCTGAATTTTCATTATCCCAACAGTAAAAATAATTTTTTAAAAGCTAAACTTGCTTTGAAGTTCACATACAAACTAGTGATATATGAAAAATCTAATAATACAGTTGGAATAGCTGCCAAATCATTCTCAGATATCATATTTGGTTTTTACATCACTGGTTTAAAATCAAAAGTTGAAAATTAATAGCTATGAGATTTATGCTAAAATCAGAAGCACACCAAACCAACCTATAAACTACTAAGAAAACACTGGGGGTGTTGGTTTGATTTTACAAGGGGAAAAAAAGTGTTTTGAAGAAATCAGAAGCACAACATAGTTGTCAGGATATGTGCTTTAGAGGATCTTTTTGAAAATAGAAAATCTAAAGACGTACGTGAAAAAGGGAATTGGCTGCACCAGTCTGAGGTCTGGCTCTCTGTCACGCACCAGCAAAGCTTGTCTTTTTTTACGCAGCTCCAGCGCTTCATTTATGATTCTTCTTGTTTCAGCTGCACTCACATTTACATTATGGATAGACATGTCACTAAGAAATAATAAAAAATGGAGACAAGTTAAAGTTTTTGTTTGCTGGTTGTTTTTTTATTAAAGCCTGGAGGGAATTCATTTAATATTTTCATATAACAAAAACAGTGTTAAAAGAAGCATTCACATAATATTATGTTACCAACTTTATGGCATACATATAGAAGTGTCAACCATCACAAATATTTGTTCTGTATGATAAGTTAACTTAGATCCTGTAAATTTTATGGGCCTCTATTTTCTTTTGCCACTTTCCTCCAACCCGCCCATACTATAAAATCCATACAGAAAGAAAAGCAGTAACATGTGGAGAGTTTTTGGTGAGGTTTTTTTTTGGGGGGTGAGGGTTATTTTGGTTGGTATTGGTTTGTTTTAATTAGGAAAACTAAAGTGAATGCTGCAGGGATCAGGAACTAGTAAGTAAAAGAAAGGCAGATGATTACAAGAGGTCTAAGCATGACAATAAATGAGCAGCAATAAAGGGATTCTTTTCCTCTTTTTACCTCCATCCAAACTGATTACTGAAGAACATTCTGTCAGCAGCACCAACATATAACATTATTATTCAGAACACATGTCAGTAAGGTATCCCTACCACTTAAAGCACAAGATCTCATCAGGTTTTTTGAACAACCCAAAAACCAAAATTTACACTCCAAAGGCAGTATAATATATACTCTAAGACAACATTCACCATTTGAGGAACATTCTTAAGGAATCCTTCTGGAGGCAAGGCTGCTCCTTAAAGATCTTCTCCTTCAGAACCAATCCTTTGCTATACAGACAGTCTTTTTCCAAAGCTTTGCAGATGAAGTACAAACATGCTGACAGAGAAACAGAAATTGAATAGTCAATGGCTGCTTTGGTTCATTCAAAGCTCCCATTTGTGGACCTCACATACACTACTGAATTCCACCCAAATGTGACATTTACATGAATTAGTCCAACTGCTTTGTAAGGTGTCAAATAATTACATGCATACAGTTACAATAGCCTATTGTGTCTTCCTAGGTATTGTATCCAGAAAAAGCATGTAATTAATTTTGTTTAAACAATGTTTGCAGTACATCCTTCACTTACTTTCAAGACTGCTCTGGCACAGAAGAAATTAGAATCGGAAAACAGAATCACAATTATTAACCATTTTTATGTTATCAAATGTCTTAACTGCAGATTCCATTAGTGAAGCAAGCAGTGTATCCACTGCTGTAACTATGATTAATCCTACTAGGTTATGAATGAGACCTTAGTTTTATACCCAAATCCAAGAACCATGCAGCTGGAAATTACTAGAATGCCAAAACCAACATACATGGAAAAGCAAAAGAACAGTGTACAGGGAAACTTCCTGCAGAGGCTCTGATCGTGAGACCACAGACATTTGTTTCTAGGGTAACCAAAACTTATATAAACCACCATACTTCAGCATTCAATAAAACCTCTATCATGAAGTAGCAGTCTCTATCAAACCCTGTTGC
This sequence comes from Orthonyx spaldingii, assembly GCA_013397795.1. Taxonomy (NCBI): domain Eukaryota; kingdom Metazoa; phylum Chordata; class Aves; order Passeriformes; family Orthonychidae; genus Orthonyx; species Orthonyx spaldingii. The sequence continues at coordinate 181,746 of VZTJ01004863.1, read as the reverse complement.
ACTGCTTATGCAAGATACACTTTAACCTATATGATTTCACTGTTACAATTTTTATTGGTATGTTAAACTACACACATACTGAGATGTTTTTTATGCATTGTACTCACTTGTGTAGTCACCGAGCGTATACAAAATTGTGATAAGGTTATCTAAACAAGGCCAGTGATCAGGATTACACCTGAGCCCTTCTTCAAAAGCATGACGAGCCAAGGGTAGGCGGATCAGTTTTATTGCCACACAACCAATTTTATACCAGAGGTTGACGTCAGTGGAGTCCAGCATTACAGCCTAGGAAGCATAACAAACAATATTACCCACGTTTCAGACATGCATACCCACTTTGCTGCAGGGGCTAGCACTGCTTTAGTTTTCAGCAGGATCAACTGCTTTGGGGACTGACTGGTGGACCAATTTTATCCCATACAGCATCAGAAAGAATATAGTATTCAACTACCCATTCACATGATGTACGCTGAATGTGTATGTCTGAATTTTAGAAAGTTTTTACAAACATCACACTCCAGTGTCTTATTTCAGCTGCACTGTACCTCCAGATAGAACTCCATGGCTGTCTCTAAGTCATCCCGTTGTGCTGCCAGTTGTGCTAGGTTTTTATAGGTGGAATATTTTAACATCAAACCTGGGTGTTTCAGCCCTTCTTTCTCATCACCAGAAAGAACTGCCTAGAAATTATAAAATAAATGCAATGTGGGCATTAGGAATCAGACAAGTAACAAGAACAGCAAACAACTTGCTAATTGATAATACTGACATTTCTAGTTAGTCAGAAATGAAGTAAGACAAAATAGAGCAAAAACAGTTTCTGGAGTGTCATTCTCTCAAGGTCACTGACCTCTCGCAGAAGACGAATCTCAAGTAGCTCGTGATAAGCTTTAGCAGATTCTTCAAATCGGTCATGTTTCTGAAGGTCCAAAGCTTTGTGGTACAAAGCAAAAGCTTCTGCTTCCTGTTAGATAAAGAATTAGAATGTATTTGGTAAGACAACTTTATTAAATACACTTATATTTATTATGTATATCAGTGGTTTCACACTTTTAATACTTTCTGCTATATAGCTGAACATTTGTGTTACTGACCTAAGATAACTCATTTATGTGAAGTTTCACTTTGCTAAAAGAGGGTTCAAGCAGTAACTCAACTTTCATAAAAACAAAATATCATCATTAAACAAATCTCTGCAACTAGAGAACAAAACTCCCATCAAGACAAAACTTCAGTAAGAAAATTGTGGGATTACATACCTGAGCTTCCTTTGTCTGTGTCTTATGACTTTTGAAGGTACCTTCATAGTCATCCTCAACCGTGGAGCTTGCATTCAGTGCTGCAATTCGAATCTGGAATGACAATTGAGAAGTGAAAAGAAATGTGACATCTACATATGTCCCAGTTTCCTTGCAAACTGGATTTTTCTCTTTTTTTCAATTAACTGGTACACAATTAATACTGAGAGGTCTCTATATAAAGTTAAAAGAACTGTAGTTAATCATCACTAATTCCAAATAACCAAATATCAAAACCATTTCCCATCCAAAATCAGCTGAAAAAACAAAATTTCAAGTGTCTTGCAAGCAACAGCTTTCCTAGAATAGACATGTGTATTACAGTAATTTTTTTCCAAATTCTTAAATTTACCAATAACTACAATCACTCTAAAAACAATGTTCTCATTATGGCAATTTATTCTTAGTCCCAGGGAAGGAGAAAATTCTCAATTTTATTTCTACCAAAACATCTCAAAAGCCATCTCAAAAAACCCTTACCATGTTCACAGCTATTCACAATGTCTTTCTCGAGGAACAGAAGGGAGGAACTATCACAAATAGGTCTGGAAAGCAAACAGGATTAGAATACTTATTCTGTTCACAAAGAAGGCATTCAGAAGTAAAAGACAAGCTGGGAATACTTTCTAAGCATACTTTCGTAACCAATTAACCACCATGCCATGCCAAGAGATAGTCAGCCCAACCACTGAGAAACAATAATACTAAAGGGAATTTTAACTACAGACACAAAATAAAATACAAAGTTAAACACATTAATTATTCTGGGATGGCTTCAAGACTCTAGTCCTGGTGGTGAGTGGAAGTATTGGCAACATAATAACAGCTGTAAGATTAATCAGATACTATATAGCAATTGGTGAACATACATTATATGAACAATATTACAACACTAATCCCTTTAAACACCAAAGCCAAAACCAAAAATGCTTCCTGAATACCCATTTTATGAGCACAAATCCTTACTGCTTACAGGTATTTACGGAACAGGAAAGGGAAAAAATGGAAGGTTATCTGTGTCAGACTGACTTTGCAGAAGGCCATAGTGGCTGGTGAACCCGCTGCCCAAAGCACTGTCTGCACATGGAAAATTCCTCTGATTAGAACATTTCATTACTGTCATCCCTGCTAGAATAGAACCAGTGTTTGTAACACACTTGTTCTGAGTAGACTGACCAACCTCCACAGACCACCCCTAACGAAAAAACAAGTTACAGCTACGGCAGATAGACTTAGATCTACTAGGTTTATGCAAATAAAAGAAACTGAACTTTTAGTAACTAGCATTTCTTCATTCTGAAAAAGGATACTAATATTTCCAGTCCTTTTTAACACTGATAAAAGGTTTGAAGGGGTAAATACACCTGTAAGTAACTTTTCTGCAAAAGTAAGCCCATAAGTTATATTCAATTAACTGCTTGAAACATCATGTTAGTAAAGATAAAAATATATTAAAAAGCTCTGTGCTGTTTTTATAGAAAACCTTCACTGCTATATGGTAGAACCTTTCCATCAACTCAAACAAGAGGATGGCACATGCAAGACAGGCTGTAAACAGTCTTTAATATGGGAGATTACATTAATAGAAGTCCAGAATTAATCACAGCAGGAAGCAGTGGGAGTTTCGAACTATAAGCTGAATTAACTCATCCATCATCATGATTAGTTCTGCATGTAGAGAAAATCATTTGACAGGAACTTCATTCATTAAGCAGTAAGCATTTGCTTGCTCATGCACCTCTTGGTCTCCTCGCTTGCAGTTAAATCAAACTGACAACTGCACAGCAATAAAGCATTTTTCTCTTTAAGTCACCAAACAAACATTAATAAAACCTCAAATCTCTCTCAGGACAGATTCCTTGTCTACTTTTCACATGAAGAAAATGTATGCACAGAGATTAATGGCTACGTCTTTCAGATACATTGAATGCTACACATTTGGACAGAGTGTAGGTGCTTATGCCATCCAGGTAAGTCAGTCTGTATGATCCCAAATCAATTACATATTTAAATTGAGGGGGTTTAAGTCCACTTACAAAAATACCTATATTCAGTAATATGCCCAAGTCTTTTGCTGAATCCAAATAATCTTGCTCAAGGTGGCAGACGAAGTCAACAGCAGAGACTATGGTCAAGACTTTACTTCCAAGGTTAGACTCTTGGGGAAACTGCAACTACAGAAAATGTGGGAAAACAATTTCAGTTCTACTTATTATTTATACTGGAATCTTGTAACATACAGGAACTTAATAACAAACATTTAGCATCTCTCCTGTCTGGTGTTCACAAGCTGGAAGCACAGAACCGAACAGGACTGTGTAACGCTGCTGGAAAACAAGGGCAGGGTGGTGCCTCCACACAGCTTTTGCACTGGTGTGTCAGGCACTTGGGGGGGTTATTTCATTTTGGTTTAAACCAGGCACTGTACACGGCTGCAAAACTACATTGACTGTGGACAGAGTTACACGAGTGCCATAACATTTGGGAACTGAGTACGTCACTACAAGCACTTCCAGAGCAACACAGCTACATCAGATAAGTAGGCCAAAAAAAAAGTTAATCCTTCACATGAAGTATTACAAACCAGTTTTAATTTTTTCAGGTACAAGAGTGCCGCAGCTATAAATCTGTGGCATAGTCACAATCTTGAGAGGCAACAAGCCCTTTTGCTTCAAAATCTTCTCTCCTTTTACCTTAGTAGCTTAAAACTTAAGTAAATATTTCCAATGTCAGCTCTTGCTCCCAGAGCTTGTGTTCTCAACTTCTAAGTAAGAAACAAAGGAAGTGACTTGGACTTTCTCAGCTTTTGTTGTTTCTGCTACACTTGGGATCCATACATTGCGGATACACGTTTAAAAAAAACACTTGATTTTTGTTTTGGATTTCTTTTTTTTACATTACAAAGATCCGCCGCACTTTAGCACAAGCCGTTTTCACCGAAACACGATCACTTTCTGCACGGAGGAGCCGGGACGCTCCTCACGCCGCTCGCCCGGAGGGCGGCACACAGGGCTGGGAAGGAGGCGGGAGCCAATGTTCACTTCCGACCGTGGCTCCGCGGAGAGAGGGGCGCGGGCGAGGCAGCCCAGGCCGAGCTCTCTCTGCCCTCACCGGGCAGGGCCCGGACGCCGGCTGCACCTCCGCGGGGCCGTGCGGACGGGACACTCACCTCGCGGGACCGCCCCCGGCATGCCGGCGCTGCTCCCGGGGGGCTCCCAGCGCTTCCCGGCGCGGGTCCCTCGGGCTCCCGCCGCTCCCCCAGGAGCCGCCGCGCCGGCGGTTTCCGCCACAACCGCCCCCGGAGCCACGGCACCAACAAGGCGGTGCCTCATTGGCCGAGCCGCCCTTCCCCAGCCAGCCAATGGGAGCGCTGCGCGCTGGGAGGCCGGGGGGCGGGAGCTGAGGCGGGGGCGGCCGCGGGTTGCGGAGTGCCGGGATCAGTTCGGTTGGAAAAGAGCTCTGGCTTTATCGAGTCCAGGCTGGGACCCAACACCACCATATCGACCAGACCAGGGCACTCAGTGACACGTCCAGTCTTTCTTTAAATACCTCCAGGGACGGTGACCCACCACCTCCCTGGGCAGCACGGTCTAAAGTCTTAATCAGCTTTTCTGTGGAGAAATTCCTCCCAATATCCAATCTAAACCTCCCCTGGCACAGCTGAAGACTCTGATTGCTCCAACACCAAAAGTACGAGGACAGAAAAGTCATGCTAGCCTTTACGTCCCCCGGGAAACTTGTTACCTGCACTTGAAACACTGGATCTAGATGTTTTCTTTCCTATGGAAAAGCGTCGCCATTCCCTTTCAGTGATCCACGACCGAAACGTGGATACCACCTCCAAGAATTAATACGTCCAATGATCCCACTCAAAAGCTGTCAGGCCAGAAAGGTGTTTCCCGTACCTCTTATACGGAAAATCACGCTATGAAAAGCCAGTGTCCATAAAGGAGACAGGAGCTCTGCAACTACATTCGAATAAAGGGAGAGATTCCACCGGGGCACAGCCCGAGGGGGTTTCTCTCTCGAGGTTTCAGACGGCGCAGCCTCTTTTTATCCTAAACTCCCGGCCGCATGTTGCCCTTTTCCTTTCCCCCTTGGCTGAGGTACTAGGAAGGTACAGCCTTCCCGAACAGCTTACCCCATATCCCCCCTTGAACCTAGCATTTTACCCCGAAGTTCAGAAGTTCAGGCTTGTGCAGACCCATTTGTCTGTTTCAGAAGTCAAGCTGTCTGGGCTCCGTAAGGAACCTGCTGCCCAAAGTTCTGAAACTCAGGCTTCTGACAACCACTTGTCTGTTTCAGGAGCCAAGCTCTCTGGGCTTTGCAACAAACATGCTGCCCAAAGTCAGTAGAGACGTTAAGACCCATTGCAAAGACGTTAACACTCATACCTTCACCCATCGAATTGTTTGTAAAGAAATTAGCACACATCTTCCCTCTCACTCTGGACAGTCTTGTCTGAACCATCAACACTGGGACCACTAGCATTCCTTCCCACAGAAAGGTACTGTCATTATCTTTCAGCAGCCCAACTCCAAAACGCGGAGCAGATCTTCCGAATTGAATACGTCTGGGGATTTCTCACAGAAAAATGGTGCAAGGGCAGAAAGCAGTTTGTTGCCTTTTCGTCCCTCAAACACCCTAGCACATGCACAAACAGTGCTGTGCAGAGATGCTTTCCTTCACAAATTAAGGCACTGTCATCCTCTTTTTGCAGCCCATCTGCAAAATTTGGATTCCAGCTTCAGAAATTAATAGGTCTAAAAGCTGCCCCTACTCAACAGGAGACAGGAAGGTGTGATGTTATTTTGCCCCAGGAGCTTCAGATACAGCTTGTGTGGGGTGTGTGGGCAAAACCCTGAATGTGTGTGGATCCCCTGTCCAGGGGACTGGAAATCAGCCCAAGGCCACTGGGTTTCCCTAAAGCTTGCCATGGAGCTAGGTGAAGGTAACACACTTCTGTGCCCCTGGCATATGGGGGAAGTGAAGCCAAGCACTCCTGTGACAGCTCCTTGTGTCCTTGTGTAAATAAGTTTATTTAACTGTAAGGTGGTCATACAGCAGCAAGTGTTAAAGGGCAGGTGTGCGATCTGCAGCTCCACAGAGACCTCAAGACAGCCCAAGCACATGCCAGACAGACTGGCAAGGCTGTGGGATAGAACCTCACATTTAAATCCTACTGTTGCTACAACACATCATGTCACACTGATGAAGGTCAGCTTGTGCTCAAGCGCTGCACTGAATCACCATTTAGCACTATAAGGAAGAGTCCTCTTCATCTCAAATGTACCATCTCCAGGGTCCCATTTGTGTTAATGCCCTTCTTTCCATCATAACACACTAAGCACAGGGTTGCTGTGAGCAACAGCATCACACTGTTGTGTTTGGAGAGTAACTTAAAAGTTATCACAGCCCCGTAGTACTTTTCTGTCAGTAGAGCCCTGCAGCATCCTCAGGGCCTCACTGCTCCTCTCTAGTGTAAACACACAGCAAGATTGTTCAAAGTTCAAAGGTTTGAAGCTAGGAAATGGTGTCTCAGTGTTCAAAATCAGGGCATTACCTTTCAATTTGAACATATGCCTATACAGCGTTCTCAAACAACAGAGGCCACTCTGGGGAGCAGAAATATTTGTTAACCTTTGGAGGTTAAGCCTGGGAAGTTACAACAGTATAAAGATCAACTATAGCTGAGAGATACTAACCCCAGATGTCAGGCAGGCTCCAGCCCATGGAAGAGGGACCATCTGCATGTAGCATTCAAGGGAAAGGGATTTTATAATGTCATTGCTGAGCCATAGACAAGAGTGGTGTATCTGATTTTCCCCAACCTGAGACAGGAAAAATGTTTCCTGCTTCTATTGGTGCCTATGTTCATGCTCTAGGGTGGGTTCCAGGGGCCTACGTAACCCCTTTGCAGGTTATTGTTCTCAAGTCCCAAAGAACTGTCAAACCTACGCTAACACTAGCACAGTGAAGGAAAAATAGGCCATTTCTTCAGATCAACATGTACACACAAAGTATATTCAGCCCCAGCAGTTGATGAGGGAAAACACCCAGCTGCAAACTCACAGGAGTCTCAGAATCTTGTTCTGTGCTAGCAATTCCCAGCACCAAAAAAGTAGCAAGTGGCTCAGACCAAGGTCTTCATAACCAAATGATCAATCCTTTAACTGCTATTATAAAAGAAAGCTTAAAGTCCGTAAGTGGACTTATAAAACTCTCAACGGACTATAAAATTCTCAAGATGGTCTTTGACCCAGGACTTTCACCATGATTTTGCATTATTTTAGGGTATTTTGTCAGGTAATGCAGAATGCAGACACAACATGGAAATTGGTGGGTAAGTCACGCTGAGGACCCATTTTATTCAGACATCTTTACCCAGCATACTCTTTTCCAAGCTTTTCCTCCCCTTTCTTACATTTCTCTGCTCAGCTCTGCAATACCAGAGAAGTTGTTCCCAGGCACAAGCCCACACTGGGAGCAGTCAAGGGTGACAGCCTGCACACGTCCCCAGGGTGGTCAACATGGCCCAAACCCAGGAGAGCTGGGGACCAGGAATGAGCAAGTTTTTCTCTGAAGGAAATGTGGTTGTTAATTCAGGAGGTAGAAGGACCTCCAGGAAATGAACCATCTGCAGATCAGAATTAAAGTGAGATTATTTTCTGCATTTCAGAATATTCACCTCAACCTGGTGCAAAGCAAGGGCTGTCCAGCACCTTCTTTGCAACACCGTACTCCTGAGTTAGTGTTCTCAGACTCAGTTCACCTACCTGTTCATTGCCTGAGTTTCAAAAACTTTTGGTTGAAGAGGCATCCTGAGAAAGTGGCGAGACCCGGGTGGCCATGACATCTGTCTCCAAGCACCAAGACCTACAAACCCCCAATGCTGTGAGCCAATAAACTGACATTTATCAAAAGAAGTTTTGCTACAGTTTATTAATCAGATAAGGTAGCCTCCCCAGCCTGATAGACAAATTTGTGTTTGGTATTATATTCTTGACAGATCTGGCAAACACAGAAGTGATTGACAGTGTATAGGGAACAAACAACTTTAAATGGTAATTAGAATGAATATTTTCAATAATCTTGAGACCTCAAGCCATAAACAAATGAAACTCCATTCAGAATGTTGAAGGAGCATAGAAGCCCCCTTCAGCCTTGTGTTCTCATGGACCCCCATGTCCTAGGGACGTGCTCTCAGCTCTGCTGAGCTTCCTGCCTTCGACCAGACCAAGTCACAAAGTGAAAGGGAACTGATGTTTTCATTAGCTGCAGAAGGCAGCAGGTACATAAAAAGTACCCTGCTTTTGTTTAAATAAAATGCCATGTGTATTCCAGTTATAAAGTGAGGGAGTATATGGGTCCCACAAACCCAAAACACTTCTCTGCAGGGCCACTGAGCTGGAAACATCAGCCATAGATCCCAGTGAGATGATCTATCGTCCCAAAACTCCTCATAACAGTGAGGAAAAGGACTCTGAACAAACAGTGAATAAAAGGAATTAAAATTGGCAGTAGCAGAAACTTCAAAATATTTTCTGGTGGCACAGTGCAGGTCTTCAGAAGTGACTCTCACCTCCAGACTCTGCCATCAAATCACAGATGTTTAGCCCTGAAAATCTTGTGAACAAGTAACACTTTGTAGGAGCAGTCACAGGAGGTGGCAATGGCAGAGCACAGAGCACAAAATCTGACAAGTCTTCAATGCCTAAACTCCTCTCCCAATAATCACCTCTCTTTCCAGAACAGGCTTTCAGAGGAGCCTGAAAAAGAAAAGAATTTGACTTCCAGGTCATCTTCATTGGCCTGGGACCTTTCTGCTGTCACAGAGAAACAGAAAAAAGGACTTTTTCTGCCTTGCAATGAGAAACATTGGATAAACCTCAGAACCTCTCTGGTCCTCAGTAAAGCCAAATGTTCTAGAATTAAACTTTTTACTGGTACAAGCAGCTTTGTGTAGGCCTGAGCTGGAGACTTTGAACTACTTCAGTAAAATCAGTACAGTTGATTGCCTCACTCTTCAGCTTTGTGTGTACAGGATGCAAAGACAAAAACAAATCATTCAGGTAAAGATGTAGAGCTATATAGATTTGATCACAAGAGAAAACAAGTAGACAGACAGCGCTGGTCATCTCTGGTTGCCTTCATCATTGCTTTGTTCCAACTGGCCGCTCAAAGCATCACAGGAATGTCATGACTGTCCCGTTCTTGCCGATCTGCCAGGGCTCCAGTGGGTAAAAGCGGATGACAATCCTTTTGGATATAAGAATAAAAATATGGACAGTGGACAGGAAACATTATTTTACAATTAAATATTAATCCTGCCCCATTTGCAACATGGTGGAAAATCTGCATTAGGGTCTCTTACACTTCAGGGTGTTAATTTAACAGAAGCAAACATAAACTGTGTATGGGCAGGGTACAAACAGGTGCCAGACTTCACCCACACAAACAAAACCAGTCTGTATTTCAACACCTCAAATGAGATATTTCTCCATTTTAGATGGAACCATGTAGTGCATAATCTTGCCAGGGATTTATCATGACAGCTTCCAAGAGGCAGGGAAGTACTATTATCACTCTGCTTTGGGGAGATGGGCAAGACGAGCAGAGGTGGACATGGCTGACACTCAGGACCAGCCTTGTTCCAGCATTTGGCAGGGTGACCCCCCCTCTGAAGTTCTACAAATTCTAGTAGGGTTTTGCACCAGTTTCACCAACTGGAACTACTGATCTTTAGAGAACTGTAATGTCTAGTGTTCAACAAGTGCATACCAGTCTATGACTTTATCTGGCTCCAAACCACATCTCTGGGATTCAGCATCCAAGAGCACTTAGTGTTTGCAATCTAGTCTTGCATCTATATTACAACTTAACCTCCTGGAGGACATGGGAACTGCCACTATCCCCACTACTCTAAACATCCTCTTGGTACTTGTTTGTCGCGTTCCATATCCATGGATCACACACACCTGTAGGACTGGTGGGAGGACGCTCTCCCTGCCCGGGGGGTGAGCACGGTGCCCCCCAGGCTGAGCCCCCGCCGGGCCGCACTCACCGTTCGGGGCCGAGGCCCAGCTTCGCCGTCAGGACGTCGAAGAAGCGGGCGCTGTGCCGCTGGTTCTGCTCCGCCGTGCCCACCACGCCGATGGAGGAGACGACCAGCTGGGCGCACGGCTCGTCCGAGCCCGACAGCACCATGGGCAGTCCGCTCCGCACTGTCACGTTCACCCGCTGCCAAGACAGGCACACCGTCAGCCCCGCCGCCTGCAGGCCGGCCGCCCCGGCCCCGCGGCCTCCAGCCCCGCTGCCGCGGCCTCGCCGCCCCCCGCTCACCTCCGCCGGTTTGCCCAGGATGTCCGCGGCGGCGGCGCACAGGCTCTGCGCCAGTCCCGGCGGCAGCCGCTCGGCCGGCAGGCTGGTGTCCAGCTCCACGAACGGCATCGCGCTCCCGCTCCGCGGCCCCGCACCGCCTCTGCCTGCACCCGGCCCGGCCCGGCCCCTGCCCCGCCCCGGNGCGCCGGCGGGGGCGGGCAGCGCCGCCGGGACAGCCCGCGGCAGTGCTGCCCTGCCGGGGCTCCTCGCCCCGTGCCTGCCCCAGGCAGGGCTCGCGGGTCACTCGGCTTCACCGCAGCCGGCTGCCGGGCCTTTGGGATTCACCGTGGGCATTGCTGGGATGTGCATTAGAGGCTGTGAGACCAAAACCCTCACACCTCGCTGACGGGTGGGTGAAATGAGTTTTGTGACGGCCCTCACGGCCAGTGGGAAAACAAGTCACTACAACTGACACCTCTGTGTAGGGAGGGTTGAGAATGGAAGTGCAGTAATTTCTCAGAACAACCAACACAATAGGAAATTAAAAAGCAAGCAGAGAGGTTTACTGCTTTATCCAACGTGTATTAATTACAGGGACTTTGAGCAATCAGGACTTTGAGCTCCCAAATTGATAAAAGTGACCCCGGCAGGCTGGCTCACAGGGACAGTCTAATCTACAGATCAGAGGTGTCTAAACTAGAGATCAGAGGCTGCTCAGAAGCTGAACTACTGTCCAGTGAGGTTCCACAAGCTCATTTACAGCAAAGGGTCATGAACCAGCTAGATTAAAAGGTCATCATTTAAGGCACAAAACTGTTGAGAAGATTTGCCTTGTGTAATGTGACATCTTGGTTTGCTACAATTCTAGACAATGCTAATGAAAACTGATGAAATTGCTCAATTTTTTTGCTTAGGAAATTGCTTGGCCTTCGCTGCTCCTAATGAAGACAATAGTGGCACAAAGAGTCATTTGCAAAAAACAGCCAGGAATAAGGCTGGGAGAAGATTTCTAGGACAGAGTAGTATCTAGAACTGAAACCTTGGTGAAAAACACCATGAGAAAATAACAGGCTTTTTAGAACTTGCCAGCAAAAAATGTCACTAGCCAAGACATGGTAGTACTGTGGGGAAAAAAAACCAGTTATTTGATTAGTGAGAGAAGCAATTCTTGAATTCTTGAAACTCATGTTGTTTTAGTCTTTACAGGAAGAGGTTTTGGCAAGGATTTTAGGGTAAGGGCAACAACTACTTATGAATGGAAATATATATATATATATTCCGCCAAGTTTCTGCATTCTTTAGAATTTATTTTCTACTGAAGAAACTAGAAATGGTTGGATTTGCTCAGTTTTACCTCATAAATTGTGCTGAAATACAAAAGGATTTTGTATTTCAGCTATAGCTCAGCAGAAACAAACAGCCAAGAAAAAGAGCCCAGAAGCTCCAAAACAACTCTTTGCCCTTTTATTGTGATGAATGTGTTGCTCAATGCCACAAAACCTCTCTTATTACTTCAGCTGCACAGGGTGACTTACTTGGTGAACTTCCATCCAAAATAGTCTCAGAAGAGCATGTCTGCATTTATCCCCCCGCTGCATTTTCTAGGAAATGCAGATTGATATTATAGCATTACCAGAAAAAAAAAAAGAAAAGAAAAAAACCAAAACAAAACAAACCACCAGTTTGTGTGTTGTTATATTCTCTTTCAAGAAAACACTGTAAATGCATTCTTTCAGTGTACTCCCTATATAATATCAACATGGTATTTTAGGTAGGCTTTTATTCCAAGGCTGTGGCCACCAGCAGCACAAATCTCCAAGAACAGTTGCTGCCACAGTGTACTAGTAGACAGATCACCAACAGAACCCAGGCTTTCAGAAATCAAAAGCAGTGGTTAAACTGAAGAATTATAAAGAGTCACAGCTGTAGATGAATACAAAGAAATTTTTCAAAGGAACTTCAAGGCAAATAGAAGTATGGAATGTACATGAACAGCCAAGCAAGATGCCTCAAAAATAAGAAACTTTTTAAAAAATTTTTTTTCACTTCTGTGAAGTACTTTTGTGCTCTACTTGTCTGTGCAGACACATGCTGGGAAGATGAGGATCAGGCACACTTTGCAGTACAAATGCTAAAATCTCAGAAAAACAATGATCCTCATCCTATTCAGTTCTTTAATGTTCCCAGTTTACAGACTGGCTTGAATTCTGTCAGGAAATAACATTCCTATCTCTACCATCTCTGAGAAGATTGACACTGAAATAAAATCCAGATGCATGTTAAGGGACCTGTAGTGCCTCAGCCTTCTGTATAAATTTAATGTTTTATGTCTTAAACTTTCCCCAGCTTACACCCCCAAAGATACAAGAAAGATCTGGCCAGGGGGAAAACACTTGGCAATTTCTGTGTTAGAATTACAGTGCTCTTTCCAGTTACATGTAGAACTGGATGTCAGAGAAGTTAAAAAGGGGAAAAAAAGGCAGGAAAAATGCTAAGATAGGTGAATTCATTTCAACATCTTCATCAATACAGGTACCACTTGCTCTTTCAGCTGTGGATCAATTTGAATATTGCTCAGTTCTTTGATATTAAGGATCATCTCATGGGCTTGGAAAAAAAGCTCTTTCCCCACAGCATCCTCCACCCGCCTGCGCCACTCCCTCAGCCTAGGTCTGTCTTCGAAGATGTCACAACCAACTCCAACAGGCTGCAGAAAGAGGAGAGAGCAACAGTGAGGCTTGGGGCAGTCACTTCTTAACTGACACAACAGGCACCAAAAGTGTACTTGCAAGTACAGGTAAAGGGGGGAAAAAAAGGAAGAGCTCACAGAGGAGCAGTAGGAAGGAGGGAAATCTCCTCTAGTTGGGTGTTCCTATCTGGGGGACACAAAAGCTAACCTGTATTTTAAAGGGCATTTACAAGTCAGTTCCTGGGTGCTGGAATAGCTGTTAAGTGCAGCGTAGATGACCACGTTCTGTGAGTGATTTTCAGCCACAACACTGAAGATGTGGTGGGCTGGCAGCTCCAGGGACCACTGCCCAGTGTGCAGTACAGAGTGCTGTATTTTACAGCAACACCCAGCACAAAACATCGTGTTTAACTGAACCAGTGTCCTAACTGACATAATCCACCCCTCTTCTACTTTCTGCCCGTGCCCCTCTCTGGAACACAATGTAGAGAAGCAGAATTGCTGTTTTTCAGTCCCTTGGACACTGAACTGGGAGAAAGAAATCACTGCTGGGCTGCAGGATCCAGGCCCTGATTGTCTGGCAGAGAACAACCAGTTTGTAACAGACTTGATTGCCTCTGTCTGAGATTAATTCTTTCATCTTCCAGACATGGCATGGGCAAGTATCATATTCCTGAATGATAGAAATATTCCTATACAGTTTTCTCATTTCATCAGACCTGTCTGCTATTGCTTCTCACTTATATATATTACCTCCTTCTCTAGAGGTTAAAAATAAAGTCATGATGAAAAATGAAGAACAGGTATTGCTAGAAATGAGAAACAAAAGAGATCTGCTGCAGCCAGCCTTTTTTTGATTTTCACTGCTGTTCTGAATCCACTCCCACATTCTCCCCCTTGTCTTAGGCCAGTTCTGCTGAGATATGCTTCTCCTAGTGAAGTGTTACCACATGCTGCACCCTCCCTGCCCAGCAGCATCTGCTTTCCCTTGTTCTGACACTTCCTTACCACACCCCAGCACTCACTTGCATCAGTTCCACAATGGCCACAAGATCTGCCAGGGAGATCTCACTCCCAATGATAAAAGCCTTGTCCTGCAGAAACCTCCGCTCAAATTGGTTCAGGGAAGTGGACAGCCCCTCCATAACCTCCTGGAGCTTCTCAGAGGGCAGTGGCTGCCCTGTGAAGAGGGGAATCAACACCTGAGGAGAGAAGGGACATAACAGAACAGATGACCATCTTCTCTGGTAGTAGTAATTTAAGTTACATCCCATGATCATCAGTGAGCTGCAATAAAGCCACAGAAGGGGATGGCAGAGCTTTATGGACTGCGGCAGCTCCAAGGAGCTCCTGGACAGAGAACACACAAGCAGTCCTAAGGGGCTGACCTGCCATGGCAGTGACCTCCTGCTAATCAGCAGCAATGTGTGGAATGAAATCAAGGATCCTCATCTCATTTTGTGCCTGGCAGCTGTGCCCTCCCACTCCACCCTGTTGGGTTACAAAAGAAAAATGGGAACAGCTCCAGGGAAGACAAATCTCTGCCACAGTCACCCCTGCTACATCCTCTGTTTCTCCAGCAGCTGCCCACCAGCCACTCCTGCCAGTCACCGTGCTGTGAAACTGGGTACTGAAGGCAGCTGCCTGTCCCGCAGGGTGATCGAGAGGAGGGAATGCTGGTGGCTGTGGCAGGAGCATTGGAAGGACTAGAATGCATCAACACTGGCTGGAGAGACAGAAATGGCTTCCCCTGTGTGACAGCAGCTAGCAAGACTGGAAGTGGTCAACACCATTTTTACACAAGGCTTTCTGTGGCCTGCCAAGCATCATTCTTTAAACCACTAGAAATTTTTCCGCAGCAATCCTTGTGCCTGCACAGACTTGCTGGCACAGGGATTAGTTGCCTTTCCACAATATTTTTCACCAGCCACAGAGGTGTATGCACCACTGGAGCCCCCAGTGTTTCACAGCTATGCTGCCTTCACTTTCCACAGCTAAAGAAGTATAGTTTATTTAGGGAATCAAAATCAAGGACACAAATTTCAATCAGTGCGAGTGGACTGAATTTCTACTTACTGATAGTATATTCAACAATTCAAGTTGGGATTGCTTAATCCAAGCCAGGATTTTGGCCAAACACATGTGGAATCTATTTCACCAGAAAATTCATGGCCAGTTCTCTTGCTAAGTGATTCCAATTATGCATGATGGGATCTTCGGGTAAAATCACTTGAAACAGCATCTTCTTCCTGTTCTTTATCTCAGGGCAGTCTATCTTCTCCCATTTCTAGCTAATATGCTTCTCCTACATGGTGGCTTTATATGTTTCCATATTTACAGTTATTCTGAGGACCTTTTCTGCATCTGGGTTATCTAACCATCATCAGCAGCAATTAGTTGGATTTCTTTCCCTTGGAACACTGCAACGACAGCCTGTAGAGGCTGGAAGAAACTGCTTCTTGGATGACTCTGACTCATATTTGAATCGCTTCTCTGTACTCTACTTGAATAAATTCAAAAAGATAAATGAGTCCTGATATGCTTTGTTAGGCACAAACAAGGGCAAACTTTACAATGGAGGAGTGAAGTTCTTACCTGTTTACTAGCAATCCTGATTTCATCTGAAATTCCATACCAAAGCCATCCTTGCAGGACTATATTTTCACCTAGGTCTCTCTAAGGATAGTTGCATTACCTGTCTGGTGAGCTGGCTGGAAATAGGTGTCCAGCAAAATCATCTGATACTAAATGATCTTCTGGCTCAGGGTGACTCTGTTAATTTTGCCTAAATGTAAATCGACCTCACTACACCAAGTAAAGAAAATCTGCCTCACAGCATCTCTCTTCTCTCTGTCCCTGAGCCTATTTCAGAGAAGCACACAAGTGTGCTGGAAGCAGAAGGCTTCTTCTGGATTTCCACCCTAATGAGGCTGCAGGGACTTGTATGAAGAATGCAAGTCTTTCTGCTTCCAGCAACAAAACACATGCTCACCAAAGCCAAACTTTGCCTGTGTGCACACTCTGCACAGCTGTGCAGTGGTGGGGAGGCCCTTGGAAGCAATACTAAGTCTGTTACATATTCGGTCACAAATCTAGGCAATGGAAGTCTGTTGTGTTTGAGACCTTCTGTACCAGACCTTCATTAAGGGAAAAACCAAAACGGCCAAAGCTGCTTTTGCCAAATCCTGACATTGATCAGTTTGGAACAGCTCCCTCTCCAACAGCTCCTTTGAGCTAGGAATGGCCCAGGTTTGTTGTTTTGGCATGACAAACTGTCTCTGAATTCGGGCTGTTAAAATGCTCAGTATTCTCACAGGAAAACATCACTTTACTCACGTTTTTGCATTCATTCTCCTTACCTTGATCCACATGGTCTTAGGAGCATTAGCCCGGATGTTAGCATGGTGCCAGGAGAGGTACTCATCTACCTGGGCCCGTTTTTGTATGTCTGAGGGGTACCAGTGGTCGGGAGTGTTGTACTTTCGACTCAGATACAGCAGAATGGCAGTGCTGCTCACACATCAACAGGAAACAAGAAAGGGGTCAGGCAGTTATGAAGCAGTGTGCTTTCACCTAAGCTCCCTCTCCTGCTCCTTCTCAACTTGTTGCTTCCACTGAAAAGCATTCAGATCAGGATTTCCAGTGGAGACTAGGGACAGTATAAAGGCATCTAATTCATGTTGACATTAGTGGCCCTTAATCACCTTAGCTTCCATGAAAACTTTAACCTGCTGGAAAATCACAGCACTGTTCTATTGTGATGCCAGACAGTACTGGGGTAAACAAACAATAAACCTCCACGAATATCTCTCAGTGATGGTAACTCCACTTGCTCCTTTGACTGTTCTGACTCATCTCTCTGAGACCTGCGCTGATTCTGTGCTTGTGTCCTAAATGAAACTCTCTGATGGGTTATTTCATCAGGTCCGTCTCCAGCGTGTAGCTGCCACTGAAGATTCCCTACAGAATCTTTTTGTGTTTGTCCAGATGTTTATATTTTCACTAACTGGCAGATGTCAGATGGAAAAATATCTTAGTCATCTGCAACAATACTTAGGCTATTACTACAAAAAAAAAATGCTCCAGAAAATGTGCTGACAAAATGGAAGAAAATGCAGACACCCCTACCATGCTGATACTACTACAGTTCAATTGTTTCAGTATTATGACATTATTAACCAGTCTCCATATTAATCTTTTAATGTAAAGCCCAAATTTTACCTGTGTAGATGTTCACTCAGCATTTATTACTAATTCAGATAAACAGAATTCTTTCCTAAAGTAAAAGAGATGTCTTTTCTTATGAAAGGGATTTTTATGATCTTTAAACTTTTCCCAGAAATGTTTATAATTCCATTTTGAGGTAAGTGCATTCAGGGTGAGATCAAGAAGCTAAGACAACTGAGTTGTTTACATTCTGAAAGATAATTCAAACAGAAAGTGGAAAGAGATCAAATGAGGTTATATTATTAAAAATAACAAGCATGTTCATATGTTCTGTGATCCTTAATTATTCCATAGGAATGACATCTTCTGAATGCAGCACAGATTGCTGCTACCCAAGGAAGTCTAAGGACTGAGTTCTTACCATTCTGCAAGGGTGAAGTCTCCATCCTTCAGTGCTGGTACTTTCTTCAAGAGGCTGACTTTGCCAGCACCTTCACCATTTGATGGCCCTAAGAACATGAACAGACAAGTCTGAGGTTAGAAGTGTATCTGCCGCTGCATGATAAATTAAATACCTGCAGCCAGCTGGATGATCAGTGAGCTGTGTGAGGTTTTCCCAATATGGGTGTAGCTCACAAGTGAAAGGCAATGAAAGGGCAGAGTCGGTGTAAGAGCTGTCTGCAGAGGGCAGTCGGCTCAGACTGGGCACACGGCACGGAGACGTTTGTATTTCTATACAGGACTTCTATTGCTTGACTCAGGTACCAGGATACTTGCAACACTTACTGACACAGTGGACATTCATTAGGGGCAGGGAAGCTCAGACACCTCAACCCTGCACTACTCCTGGCTCTGTGTTATTCCTGGCTCTGCATGTCAACTTGCTTCTAAAAGGAAAACGCAGGAGGAAGACACCATCCCATAAGAATTTAAATTCCGCAGTCCCTTGGAGGAATTAACAGCTGACTATCTAATCCGGCTTTCAGTTTCCCACTGCTAGCACCGGACTTGCCAGTCAGCAGTTAAATGCCAGGGAATTGTACAACAGCCCAGGAACACCTGAGTAAGAAAAGCTGTGAGGAATTTGTTTGCTGTGCTTGTTTTAAGTGCTCGTGAGAAGGAGACATGACAATTAAGGCACAAATCCTGATCAAATCAGCATGACCAGCAAGAGGTCTTGTACAAAAATCCCTTTGTTTGAAAAAAGACAAGAAAAAGGATCATTAACTTACAGTGATCTCCATCTCTAAGAACTATTTGTACCCGTTGAGGAAGCAGTGGCAGTGTCTACATTACTGGACAAATGTGCAGTAGGAAATAGTCTCCAGGAAATAAAACCAGACTCTGGACAAACAAGTTTATTTGCACCTGGTTTGGGAAGGGGTGAGAGAAGGCAGATTGCTGCATTACAATTACAGACTGCTTTCCGTTATATCTATTCCACATAACGAGTTAAATCAAGCAGAGCATACATTACCACTTGTTCTCCTTTCTAGCTGACTAGCCTCTATCTTGTTTCTTCTTTGAGAAGTGGGTTGTTTTTTTTTTTTAATTCAAGCTACATCATAGACTAAGGTTTACATTCATCTGCTGTTTGAAGGGATTCAAACCCATCTCTTCTATTTCATTAGGAAAAGTCTCTGGCTACCTGCTGTGATGATGGCTTCCAGCTTAGCTGGGTAAGAGGTCCCATCTGCACAGCAGAACCAGGCAACACTGTCAAGAGAGGTAGGAAGCCCTAGGCTGGGCTTCTTAAAATAACAGACTGACAGAAAGTGCAAGTTAAGCCTCATAATTGAAAAAATTTAGTATAAAAATAAAAATGTCCAAAAATCAAGCCAGCGGGCAAAGTACAGAATGCCTCACTCCCATGATTGTATCACAGAAACAGCGAGGCAAATGTTTGTAAATCTACATGCAAGGAGTTGCTCAGGGAAGGTGCTTGGTTCTGTGCTTTTAGAAGGGCTCCAAAGGCCGGCACAGACCCAGCTCTGGTGAGATCTGTAGTGTTCAGCTGATCTTTGGAAAAATGCAGTAGAAAGTTGCCAGTCAGTAATGCTTACAGCTAATGAGCAGTCCCTTGTCAGACCCAGCTATTTGGTTGTCCTGCTGTCTGTGTTTATTATCCAGGGCAGCAGGAAACTAAGAAACCAGGATATGAGAAGTAAGCAGTGGGTGATGGCAGCCTGAGTCCTATTTCAGACAACTTTCATCATACAGCAATGCTAGCAGGAATACTCAGCATTTTTGTTCCCTAATGGGGAACATCATTACAGCAGGTTGGACAGTAGGTCAGTGTCTGTTACACAGCCTGCACCATAGCCCAGGGATGGCATCATTTACTTTGGTTTGTACAGGGTCTTTGCACATAGACATAAAAGACCTGTGCTGAGACTCTGTGACTGAACTGTGAACTGGTAAGTGCCTTGGTGTGAACACTAACTCCAGGCTGCTTCATTGGGACCCACTGCTTATTGTATGACAGTAGAGACCAATATTTGTATTTGCAGTTTAGCAGAGTTTAAGTTTTTGCCTCTCTTCCAGCCAGCAGAGCCAGCCTTTTGTTTAGTGGTATTAGGTGGCCCATCTTTTATCATTCCTGTGATGTTGGCTTGTCTTATGGTTCTGTTTAACATCAGTTGTATCTGGTGTAATTAGTTCTTGATGACCCCCAAGGATGGATGGAGATAGATATACAGATATAGATATATAGATACACACACACACACACATAGAGTGTGTATTGTTGGGTTTTGAGGTGTAACTTTAACAAGCAGAGTATACACAGTCAAGAAGCAGGGTAGGCTGCACACATGAGAAAATCTTAAGCATAAGTCATAGTGCAGGGACAGAAGTTTATTAGTGGGTGGAAAGAGGAGTGGAGAAGATATTACAGAAATAGAAGGGGAAAAATCCCACTCTATTTGCCAGTCATGTACCTGCCTAATCATTTCCTCAGCCAAGGGTTTCCAAGTAATAAATTTTGCCTTAGGCACAAAAGTAACAATTTACTAGGAAAACGCAATATTTAACGGGGCAATAGTCATACAGTTGGACGACCCTGAACAGCTGAGTGTTTCCGCAAAGTACAGCATTCCCAGAGCACTCCCCGGTTGTCACTGTGACTAATTTGCTAGAAATGGCTAGAGGAACATTCCTTGGAGAGCCACAAAAATAGATGCAGCAGACCTACGAGACTGCTCTGGGAACAGGAGCCGCACGGTCAAACCACCGCGTTCAATGCCCCCGGGCAGCGCAGGAACTCAGCATCACTCGGAGGACCCTGGGAGCTCGTCCTTCCCTCCCACCGGGCTGGAGGACGCGCTGCTGCTCCAGTGCCGGGAGGGGAAGGGGTTCCCCCGGGGGCCCTGAGAGCAAACCCCCGGCAGGTCCAGGGCGGCAGTGGCGGGCTCAGCCCAGCCCCGCCCGGGGGTCGCTTTACCGGGTCCCTCCCCGCCCGCGGGGCCGCCGCCCGGGGACAGGCTTGGCAGGACAGCGCCGGTGCCCGCCGCGGGGACCCTCCCGCCCGCTCCCCTGCCCTGCCCTCACCTGCGCTGGGCTGCTCCCCGCCGCTCCCCGCCGCCGGCTTCTTCCTCAGCACCGAGTCTGCCAAGAGCCAAGAGAGGGGCTGAGCCCGCGCCCCGCCGGGCTGCGCCCCCCTCGGACCCCGACCTCGGCGCCCGTCCCACCTTTGAACAGCTCCACGTGCTTGAACTCGAAGGGGATGTTGTTGCTCCGGGCGAAGATGTAGAGCGCCCGGCAGGGCTGCGAGAGCAGGTCCAGGTACAGCTCCAGCCCCATCCCGGCCCGGCCCGCCCTGCCGGGAGCTGCCGCGACTCTGGCGCTGAGCGCCCGGAGCCGCCCCGCATGGGCCGGCGGGGGCCGAGCCGTGCCGGGCGGGACGTGCCCTCCACCCCTCCGTCCCTCCCTCCCCTCGGCCGCGCCGGGCGGGGGCCGCAGGGAGCGGGGTCTGCGCCGTGGGGGGACCGCGGGACGCCAGTCTCCTGCGGGGCGCGAACTGGAGGCTGCCGAGTGACCCCAGGAGAGCCCCCCCGGGTCGGGGCAGGGGCGGGGAGGCATGGCCGGAGTTGGGCAGGGGTTACAGAGTTCCCCTTGCCACAGAGTCAGGCGGCCCTGGCCCGCTGTGGCTGGCGTCGTGTCTATTCATTTTCCTTCAGGAAGGGAAGGTACCATGTGAGTAGCGACAAACTGCGAGTACCGGTCAAGTACCAGCCTCAAAAGAGAGGCTGGGACTAAGCAGTAAGAGAGAGGGGGCTGTCACTCCCCTCCACAGTCTTGGCAGGCACCGCAGGGGCTCAGGAGCCACTCTCACTCACAGCATCTCACTATGACTCTCACAAGGTAAAGGACGAGTTTTGTAATACAGTTCTGCAGGGCTGTGCCACGCTGCAGACAGGGCCTTTGCACAGTGTCCTCTAAGCCAGCGTTAATCATGCACGGCCAGATCCCAGTATGGTTTTCAGTTCAGAATGTCATTCTTTGGTCACATAGTCTCTGACAAGTGCTGCAAGGTGACATCTAAATGAAAGTGAAGTGTGGAGGACTTCTCTGTGGGCATTACTGCTGCATACTCACTCAAAGAGACTTTCCTCTCTCCCTGGTATTTGTCACTTCAGATTTTTATTGAAGTGGAGGAGATCTAAAGAAGCTTAGACTCAGTTCGAGCCCTTGCACTGAGCCCGCAGCGTTTCACAGCTGTGTGATTCGGGAAAGTGACATGCTGGCTGAGTACAGGGACTTCTGGGACTCTGGGAGATAGAGCAGCTGAACCACTTAGGGCAAAGTCACCCCCAATCAAACCCACCTCAGCTGCGCTGACACCTTGCTATCAGTGTTGTGCCAGAGAGCTTGTATGTCACACACAAATCTTTGGAAAGAGCCATAGGAATCTCAGGGAGAGCGAACTGGAAGATCAATTGCTATTTTTCTTGTGTAAAGGAGGGTGAAAAGGGTGGTGAAAAGGCTTGGGTACTGAGCTGGGAGCTTGTGGACTAGATAAATTACAAACTGGAACACTTGCAGGGGTTTAGAACTTTCAGATTTAGAAGAGCACTGTAAGCATTTTTCAGTTGCTCAGCCAGAAGAGGGAGAGGAGCTGTGCACACCCTTCACTTCCCCTGCAGCACAGTTCACTCTCTAGAGCACCTGCACCCAGCACCAATATGCTGGGGATCACGGCTCACAGAGTATTGTGGCAGATGCTTGAGTTCACACTCCTTCAGTGCAAAGGAATCTTAAATGTTAAAGGAGTGGCTAAAAGCAGCCTGAAAGTGGGTCTGCACAGGTAATAGTCTGAGAAGTCTTTGTGCTTCAAAGTGCTTCCATGTCCCTACTCTGAGATATCATTGAGAAGAGTGTTGTTCTCAGCAGTGTGCAGCAACATTAGCAGTGTGGGTTCACTTTGCTCCTTTATTCATGGTTCATTTGATCCATTAGTCCTATCTGAACTTCAAAGATCTTTTCATGTGCCCCCTGGAAATATTCCTTCCTTAAGTTTTTCTCCAATTTGCTGACTGCACTGCACAGCCCACATAACCAAAGAGGTATTTTTATCTGGCCATTTGATTGATTATTCCTGGCTCCAGGCTAGTTCTTCTAGCACTGTATTTTCATTTGACTCCATCACCTCAAAAACCATTTTTCCTGCCTTTATTTTCTCTGTCAGCATTTTGGAAACAGGAACAAGACAGAAAAAATGCATTAAGTTTTGCAAGTTATTTCTTAATCATTTAGAAAAAGTCTCAGGATGTTTTTCTATTTTTTAAACATTCGTAATATTTTGTGTGTTACAGCTTCATTTTATTCCCAAAATCACAGGTTCTCACTTATTTCCAAATAGCCCTGGCAAGAGTTGAGGAAATTGAATTGAACACGTTCGATTAAGCTGACACATTAACATGACAAGTGGGGGTGTAACCCCTCTGCCTTTTCAGGGTGAAAGGGGAGTGGACACTCAACAGACCTTGTACCAAGGCAAGCAAATCTCTTGCACAATCTGTTGGGTTTTGGCAGGCAGCTCCTGGGGTTTTCAGTCTAGGAACTGGAACCAGACACGATCCAATGACACAGAGGAACAAAATGCAGAGGTGGAGGGATAGCAAAAGGCAAAGTACAAGGATGAGCAGCCTTATCTCCACAATTTAGAGAAAAACATAAGGCAGATTTATCTGTTTTATAACTCTGTGGCCATCCAAGAAGTTACTCTAGGGAGGTGCTTTGTCCTGTGGGAATAAAAGGGCCCAAAATGCCACTGGTCGCTGCATACACACCAGACAGAAACTATGGGAAAAACAATTTAAAATCTCTTCCTGACACCATGACCAAGCTGAAGTGAGGCAAGTATACTTATCCTTTGTGAAACAGCACAGTGGAGAAGCACCAGAGAGCCAGCTCTGAACATAGTTCCATCTTGGTTTTGAAGGCCATCCTTGCAGGAGTGCACAATGGGTGACATTTAAGGAACTTATGCTTCATTCCAACAAGCAGAAAATTGGCTCAAGACTCTTACACGGAGCTCTTGTGCTACAAGTATCATAAATAAAAAAGTTGTAAAAAGACACTTTATTTGCCTTGGCTTGTGCAGTGGTTTGCATGCAGGGCAGCCCTATCTGGAGATTCTGCAGGGAGATGTGTGTCACACAAGGCTTTGCTCCTAAGTCCATTTTGAGGTCTGTCAAGATTAGCACTCTGCAAAATAGACTCTTGGTTTTGATTATTTCTCTTCTCTGCTTACACTTGAACAGAAGGTGTGGGAAGTATTTATGATGCTGGTAGAAGTTTGCTCTCTACAAGAACGGGAAAGTTGAAATTCAGGGAAAGTACAAAGGTGCCAAAAGCAGAGTGCAGTGAGGATGGGCAGCCTTGGTGAGGATAAGAAGGCATCTCTTTAATTCAAGGGGTGCAGAGCAGCCCAGCTGGTGACTGTGGTAAAGCTGCAGTTAGAGGGAAGGAAGTGGTTGGTGGTACAATGTAAACAGCTCTTGAGGCTCAGCACTGCTGGCAACTGCAGCAGGACAGCGTCGTCAGGGATTGCTGCTCAGGCATCAGTCATGCAAGCACTCTTAGGGCCAGAAGAGAGCTGCTGTCTTTGACTTTATTCACTGGCATGCAACAGGCCCTTCTCAAAAAACTTACCAATAAAAAATCAGGTAAGAAGACAAATACCCCTGCATGTGTCAGCACTGAAACTGAAAGAATTTGAGGGCAAATGTGCCTTTTCACCACTGACATCTAGGATTTTCTGTAGGTTGGAAGGATGGAAAGTAAAGGGACCTGGCTGCTACAGCTCAGCCTGCATGCATGTGCTTTGCAAGTTGTGGTTGCAAAAAGCATGTAGACTTTTGAACTAAAGGGCAAGTTTACTCAGGAAACAAACACAGAAAAGCCAGCTGGCTCCCTCCCCAAAAACAGTACATCCAACTGAAAAAACGTGTGAGGCTTTGAGCAGCTACATTCACCATTTCTGAGCACTGTAATAACTTCACCTGCATTCAGTCAGCTGACATCTCACACCCAGTATACTGTGCAGCCTTCCCTGTGGATGGTGTAAGCAGCCAGCAGAGACAGACTCCCAGGTACAAAGACAGCTTAACAAGGAGGAGAGAAAAACAGTTCTGCTAACTGGAACTCTCCTCCTGGAGGCCTGTACCTGGAAACAGAGGTCACAGGGACAGAAGAACAGGAAGGCAGGAGCAGCACAAAGGGACACAGACAAGAGGTTATGAAGGGTGCTGCACAGGTGTGGAGCATGACTCAATGTATGCTTTATTCCAAATGCAAACAGAGCCACAACACCTGGCAAATGTAGCCATTAGCTACACGGAGGATCTGATGAGACTGAAGAGCAGTGGAGCATTACCTGTGTTTGAGACATTACTCAGCTCTCATACTGAGCTCTTTGCTCACCCAGGGCTGGCCAGAACAGCACCCTCTGCTACCAGTGCCAGCCCAGCCACTGCAGCACTCAGTGCTGACAGCCTGGCTAAAATGGTTTCTGTTGAGCTGACAAACCACTCTGGGAAAGGGACAGAGCACTGGTGTTGTTTGCAGAGCAGACCATGTGGTTGGCAGCAGCTTAACCAAGAAAAGCAGCTTTTTTCCACTGTGCAGGAGTGTAGTATGTAGAGTGTATCATGAGTCTCTGGTCGAGGAGCTTTATTGACTCTGTCCTTCCCAGAAGCTGGAGGCATCCCTTGGGCACCAGCACAGCTCGCTGCTCCTGGGCATTGTGTCCCTTTGCTCTCACAGGTGACGCAGCAGCATCTAGTGGCCGGGTGTTCCACGAGCCCTGGCAGGGTTCCCACTGGGGGCTGGGTTCTGACCTGTCTCTTTTCTAAAGAGCAAAAATCTTTCAGCAGGCTGTTCTCACTTTGCAAAGTGAAAACATCTGCTACAATGATTTTTTCCTTCTTTCAGACACACCTGTTCTGCCATACCCTCAGGAAACCTTTGCTCTGGCCTGGAAAACTCAGAACAGAGATGGGAGGGCGGCTCTGACTGCCCCTGTTCCCATTCAGACTGAATCACCTCAGCCCTGAAACAGATCCAGTGGTGCTGGAGCATGACGGAAAAGCCTACAGGGCTACAGTTCCCATGCTGCAGTGGACGAGAGTGAAAAGCAGCTCATGGCAGTCTGAGGCGTATTTTTCTTCCCTTCTAAGCTGCAGAAAGGCTGTGAATGGAGGGAAGTACATTTTGTGGAATGGTGTTTCTGTATGCTTTTTACAAGAAATGCTGAAAGACTACAATAAGCCTTCAGAAAATAATCCATTTTATTAGAGCATAACTCTAATTCTGGCTGACCTGCTTTAGGAGCTGCTGCCTGAAATTCTCCATCAGTTCAGGTGCAAACTGATCAACAGTCAAGTTCTTAACGTTCATGATCTCTTCGTGGGCTTCCTGGAAGAGCTGCTTCCCCACAGCTTCTTCCACCCGCTGGCGCCATTCTGTTAACTTTGGCCTCTCCTCAAATAGGTCATAACCAGCACACACAGGCTGCAGAAACAGAGAGAGCACCCAGAAGTGAGGCAAACAAGGTGTTTACCAGGGATGGGACCAAATGAAAGATGGATATGCTTCTGGCTCAAGGCAGCAGACAGTCATGACTTTAGGTGGAGCTCATCTCTGACTCTTAGGTCACAGGAAGCAAGTGGTGACATCTTCAGCAGCTGCAGTCCCTTCGGACGTGCAGCAAAGAGCTCTGCCATAGCCAACCCGAGGACAGTCTAACGCAGAACACAGAAGTTCATGCACACCCAACACAGCTCTTCCAGATATCTGTACTTTCCCACCTAGTTTGTAATTTATCTTTCTTTCCCAAAGAATTCTGTCCATATCTCTATAGAAAGAACTGTTTCATCAAAGTAGGTTTTCCCCAGAAAACTTAACTGTGGTCAAAGTCAAAAAGGAACAAGACTTAACCCCACAGAAGATCTGCCATTAGCGAGGTGCAGCAGCCACCCCTTGACCTGGCCTGCCCACAACCCAACTCACATATCCAGCAGTACTGGGGGTTGATGCTCACCTGCATGAGCTCCACCAGAGCTACAAGGTCTGCCAGGGAGACCTCGCTGCCTGCGATGAAGGGCTTGTCCTGCAAGAACTTCTCCTCAAACTGCTTCAGGGCAATGTTCAGCTCCTCAGTAGCAAACACCAGTTTCTCTGGAGGAAGTGGCTGGCCTGTGAGCAGAGGCAGCAGCACCTGGCAGGGAGAAGAAACAAGTTGCTTTTTATGTGTTTCCTTCCCAATCTAGTCATCACACTCTCACTGCTACCTTCTAAGGATCCCTCACCAGCCATGCATGAGAACAACTGGAACTGCTCATCAGCCTTGCCAGGTTAACATTAATGTCAGTCATTACTTCCTGCCTCTCCTTGTCTGCTGCTTAGAAATCTGAAAATTCAACCACAAGAGTCTCCTCTCAAGGGAAGTCTGTATCATCTGCTAGCAAGTGTGTTTTGTTTTCCAGAGGGAGATTGTTTCTTTCCATGAAGCCAGGCAGCCAGCACTAAGCTGTGTCTGGTGAGAGCTGCTCACCCTTGGCTGCAGCCTGAAGGATCCAGGCCACTTCAGTGAGGCTCGCTTCAGCACCCAAGTCAGTTTTGTTCCTATCTGTCACCTGGCTTGTACATTTGCTTAGGAAGGCCCTGCACACAGACAGACCATTTCACTTACAGTTCTTAGCACTTAATTTTTGACATATAATGGTTTTACCTTGGTTAAGAACAATTTGCTCCCCTTCGCACGGATGTTGGCATGCTGCCAGGACAGGTACTCATCAACCCTGGCCCGTTTTTGCAGGTCAGATGGGTACCAGTGATCAGGAGTCTTGAATTTCTGGACCAGGTACAGGAGGATTGCAATGCTGCCCAGAGTGCAAGAGAGACTGGTGAGATGATAATCGGAAAATAAAGCACCTCATCCTTTCTTTTCCCCCCAGATTTTGCACTGCTGGACAAGCAACCACACAAACCTGATTGGAGTCAGGTAGAAGTGCAGCGGGGCACAGCACAGGAGAGAGTTTGTGCTGGCTCAGCCAGCTGCTTGTGACAGCAGTCATCTGATACGAGATAAGTGCCCAGCAAGACAGGTGTGGTCTGCTGGTACAGTTACCCCATCAGTAGTTTTGAGAAAATAGAAGCTGCAGAATGAGTTTATACCAAATCTGAGCTTCACATTGCCTGGCCATCCAGCAGCTCTGTGTCAGATTTCCTGCACTGACCTACAGCCTCCAGCTGCAGGCAGAGAGCAGGAGGACACGTGGACAGGTATTTAAGCTCAGAAACATTGCCTGCAAAGCAGAAGAGTAGCTCCAAGCAGCAGCTTTTTCTATTATTAATGCTGTTCAAGTTGCTTACATAAGATAGCTTCTCTTGAAACACAGGTTTGTTATGTACAAGTGGAACATAGGATAGGAAGGAGACAAAAAACTGCCTGGACTGGAGTTCCAGCAGTACACTGGCAGAATCCAAGCATTGGGATAAACAATACTGCAGTAGGGGATTGAGCTTATTTGAGCCTCACCTCTCTGCTAAGGTGAAAGAACCATCCCTCAGTGCAGGCACCTTCATCAGGATATTCACCTTCTGGAACTCCTCTGTCTTGTGCTGTCCTGAGGAGGGAAATGAGTTTTACTTGGCAGGGATACACAGGACCTGTTTGTAAACACCTGAGGAGGTTGTGGGGACCATCTAGCTTCAAGTTGTTTTTGATTGTACAAGCAGAAGTCTTGCAGCAAGCTTATAACCAATGAATAAGTGCTGCAGGGTGAGTAGGGGAGTAGCCCCGTGGTATGAGCTTACTTGCTTATTGCCTGCATACCAGACCCACCTCTTGACCAAGGGTAGGATGGTTAGGAGTCCTTTCATACCAACAGCACTTGACAGGTTGGGGGTCTATCCACTCCAAGTTTGTGCCTGGAGGTACCTGTCCTGTACAAATCAGAGGGAGCACCAAGCACCTTGGAGGAAAGGGATCTCACTATCAGAAACATGAACAACAAGGACAGTGAGAAAGCAGATAACTTTTTTTCCTGGAAGATAGTGTAATTTATATTCAACTCGCTTTTTGAAGTCCACAGATGAAAATAAATTCCTGTGATTCCATATAAAGCCATGGGTACCTCATTACAGATCTTTGAATTAGCTCCTGTGCATTTCACATATCTTTTGTGAGAGTAAATATGGATTTGAGGTTGCTTTTAAGCTATCTTGTAGGTCCTCCCCAAAAAGTAGGCAGAGTGAACCTGACAGGAAAAGGTGCTTTGTTCATCTGAGATCTCTGTGTACTCTTTGCCTGAACATTATGTGTGAAACCAGTCCCAGCAGCCTTGTTTTATGTGGCTTGTTTGTGACAGCCTTTTCCAGCCACTCACTGCAGTCACATGTGGCTGCCTGGGTATTCAAGCCTCTCTAATGTGTAACTAACCTTGTGCCATGTCCAGCTGTGTGAGCTACCTGACAATCTGTGTGGCAGAGGAGATGCTCTGGAAGCAAATTTAGCTGTTCTAGTACTTGGCAAACCTGATTTGTAACTATTCCCCTGTCACTTGTCTCACAGCCCATCTCCCCTCTCCCTTTCAAAAAGATGAAGTGTGCAGATTCCAGGTCTTCAGGTGCCCTTTGAATGTCATGTGATTCCTATCCATTCTCACTCTTACTACCCCTTTCATTGACACCTGCCCTACTAGGGGCCCAAGAACTTTTCTGGGGCATGACATTTAACCCCCAGCTCAATTCTGAGTATCAGTTCCCTCACCTTGTCCTTATAAACCGTGCAGTGACAGGTACCAGTGCAGTGGGGCCTCCCCCACTGTGGTACCCAGTGCAGGTACCTGGAGAGTTTCCCCATGGCATGGGAGGTACACGCTCTGCAGGAACAGGATGAGATGCACCCAAATCACCCATCCTAAATTCACAGGCCAAAAGTAGGCACTGTTGCCAAGGGGCACAGAGCATTGGGAATCTGTGATTTAATTCACTTTCCTTCCTCTCACTTCCCCTATATCGGCATTTCAGTTGTTCCATTCTCTTTGGTGCTCTCGTTCCTCACCTGCCAGTCTCCTCTCCTTTGCTCCAGTGTCTCCCACAACAGTTAATTTCTTGGGAAAGAAGGGGAAGGACATAAGATAAGCCAGCCCCCAGCTACAAACAATTGTAAAAATTTTTGCTATGAGACAAGTGGGAGGAAAGCCACAGTAAGGCACAACCAACACACAGCTAAGGTGTGCAGGGGAACACCCAAAGATTCAACCACAACACATCTGAGGTTTGTCTCAAGTTGGAGTCTCTTTCATTCCCTTATCAATTTCAGCTCCAGAAGCCTTCTCATCTTTCATTGTTTTTAAGCATTACTTACTGAGGCCTTTTTATGCCCAATACATTACATTAATTTCAAATCCAGCAGATCTCTGGAAAGGTTGAAGGATAGCTGTTACCAGCTTCAATCACAAAGAAAAGATACAGATCTTTGGGCATCCTTTGGTGAAAACACACAATACCCTTTGGACAGGCTCCTACCAGTTATCTGTTGGTTTTAACCCAACTAAACCACCTCCCTTCTTCATTTCTGTGTTCAGGTTACCGGCAGCTGCACTGTCTCGCTCCACAGCCTTCACAGGCTGGTCCTCAACCCTCTCAAAATAACCTGACCACAAACGGCTTGAGCCAATGGAACCCCTAGAGGGGCAGCCCTACCCCTGCTCTGCCCTACCAAACACGGGGACAGCTCAGCAACCTGGTGCGTGAGGAGCCTCCCAAAGGGGTGTTAGCCTCTGCCAAGAGGAGAATAGCTGCTCTGCAGCAACTGCTGCTGCTTACCAGAGCACAAATTTTTCTAAGTTGAATTACTGAACAAGAACCACACACCTCAGCTTTCCTCACCCGTATGTGTATGTCCCATCTAAACGGGGAATGCCTCAGACCTGACACATCCTGAGGGCTTCTCAGAAAAGCGTCTCTTTTTCCAGAGACCCATTTTCTGCAGGGGTGGGGCCGATTTCAAAGCTATCGCACACCTCTGCAGAGTCCTGTTTGCTGCGGAGGAGCACAGGCACTGAAATCACTACTTAAAAACCAGGGCTGCACTGGAGAATTAGGTATTGTTTCTGTGTAGGCACCAGGAACCCTCTGCAGCAACAGGGCCACCCCACCCTGAGGACGGTGAGTAACCCGCTTGCTTCCACCCGCGGGCTGCAATCGAGCATCTCCCCCGGGAGTGGCGAAGGGACCCGGGGTGCCGGCGCGGGGAGAAGCGGAGCACCCGCTAACCCAGGGGCTGGGACTGCCTGGGGGCACCGGGGTCCCCCCTGCCGCCCCCTGGTCCCGCTCACCCTTAATCAGCTGCACCCGCTTGAACTCGAAGGGGATGTTGTTGCTCCGGGCGAAGATGTAGAGCGCCCGGCAGGGCTGCGAGAGCAGGTCCAGGTACAGCTCCAGCCCCATCCTGTCGCTGCGGCTGTTGCTGCCAGCGCCTGCTCCCGTCCCGTCCCGTGCCGTCCCGTCCCGCCCGGTCCCGCCCCGGCCGGGGCGGGGCGACAGCGCCGCGCCCTCCGCCACACCGGCAGCGCGGTGCCTCGCTCACAGGACATGGGGGATGGCACTTTGCGGGGCAAAGTCCTAACCGGGCTCTGCCACCTTGCATCTGATCTCTGGTTTGTCCCAATAACTGCCCTTAATCCCTTAATGATAAGGAAACCACAGCCCGGCTGAGGGGACGTGGGTGCTTAACAGGCAGATCCTGGTTTTGCCCGTGGGAGGTCATAGCTCTTGCACAAGAGGGTTTTCCATTCCTGTGACTTCAGCACCAGCCCAGACACCCGTGCTATGGAAAAACAACTGGAGAGCAAGCAGTCACAGTAGGAAAATACACACTGCCTCACTGCTATAAAACAACCTTGCTCGTGTCTTCACAAGAGTCAACCACGTTTCCCAAAACCATTCCTTCAAGATTCCCAGCTTTCAATAATCTATTGCTAATGCCTGCATACATTTATTTTGCTTTGCAAAACAGTAAGCCAGAGCTGGAGCCATTCCTGCTGAAGGAAAAGCAACTCTTGGAGAATAGTTGCAGACCACAGCTACATGGCAGCTCCAAGCCTTCTGTCCAGACAGCTAAAAATACCATGGCATGTGTCAAATACAGACTTATGGCTTGCAGTGAAACTAGCTGGCTCTAGAACACTCATATTAGACATCAGACAGTTCAGTCTGCATTAACACCAAATGATACTTGCTGTTACCTCTGGTACAGAATGTTGGAGGGAAACAACATAGGCAAGAAAAGGACACGGCACAAGACTTTAACAGTGAAAAGTCCTTTTAACAATATCTCCCTCCCAAATCATAAAATACACTGAGTTGGAAGGGACCCACAAGGATCATCAAGTCCAATGCCTGCGACCAGGAATCTTTATTAGACACTGTTTTAAAAATATATATAATATTTATTTAAAAGTTGGAGTCACTGCAGCCTAGAGCAGCTCTTCAAACATATTTCTGCTACAGGCACTGCACAGGCATTTATGCATTTGCAAACACAGACAGAATCATTGTCCCAGTGCAGAAGTGAGGGCCCAGCCCTCACCATTGGAGGGGAGCAGTTCTATCAGGCCATGCCCAAGAGCTGGTGGTAGTTCCACATATGTCAGCAGGATACGATGCAAAGTCCTCTTCAAGACAATCTGTATCTCAAAATTTATCTTTTTTTTTTAAACCAGTAACTGAACTCTGTTCACAGTGTCCTTGAAAGAGGAACAAGTCCTGTAATAGCTGACTTCAGATATAAGGTTGAGGAACAAACCATTCAGGGACCACGGCTCAGTGTTGCTGTGCTGGGGAACAGCCCATGTCCTGTCCCACCCAGCAGCTTCAGTGCCACATCAGCCATCTCAGCTTCCATTCATTCAGGCTCGTTTCTTTGCTCGCTCATTCTGTTCAAAATTAAAATTGAGAAGGTGACTGAAGATGCCCCTGTCTCAGAGTCACACAGAAGGGACTTCGGGGAGAAACAGGACCATTCAATAATCCTTTCTGCCCCAGTTTTCAAACATTCCTAGTCTACAACACAAAATTATTTTTCAAGGGCAGGTATTTATGAGGAGTTCTCATATTAGAGAGCAGAACACTTGCCAAATCATGAAGCACAAAGTCTATTAAGCATCCCTAGTCCACCCATCTGGCAAGGTAACTGCTACCCTGCTTTTGTCTCAAAGCTCTCAACTTCACACTGGTGTATAAAACAGAACCTGCAGATAATTCTTTCCTGGCTTGGGATACCCAACTTCTAGTCAGCATAGCTGTACATTACAGTCCTAAACTCTGTAATGACAAAAGGTTTAATCTCTGCATTTTGCTTGCAGTCCTCTGGGTAGCTGTTAAAATCCCAGCTACAGAGGTAAAGAGAAGGGCAGAATAGAAAAAAAACCACCAAAAATCAGAATTGTTTTGGTTGAAAAAGACACTTAAAACCACCGAGTCCAACCATTTTCCTGGCACTGCCAAACCTACCACTAAACCACGCCCCCAAGTGCCACACCTACATGTCTTTTAAATTGCTCCAGGAATGCTGCCTAACTTTGACAGAAAACCTCGTTCTCCCCTCCGCACCCTTTCTGAGTATTCCATAACGATGCACCCGCAAATGTTGTCTTCACCCTGAAATGGTACTGTCTCAGACAAAGGAAGGGATCCTGGACACTAATACTTGTGCTAAGCATGAACTGCAATAAACTGTGCAAGTTGCAGTTTGATTTTTTATTTTCCTCCCCACTGCAATTACCTTGACTGTCTTCTCAAGCTTACACAGAGCTCCCTCATATTGCTGCACCAATGGCTTCAATGAGTTGCCCTTCACTGGGTGTTTCTTTATATCTTGGATGCCAGCATCCCTCAACATCCGCAGAAACCGCCGCTCCTGCACAACAAAACAGACACTGGAGATGAGACACCCCACTGCCTATCAGCTAGAAAATGAGCACATTTTGGAACATGCTGCTTAGTCAGGAAATAATTGAAGTTTCCAAGCACAAAGCTCAGCTGACTGAAAGTGGGAAAAAGTGGGAAGTAGTATGAACTTTATGTTCCTTATGCCTCTGCATGCATCCTTATCAAATGAATCCCACACCAAAGACATACCTGAATTCTAAGGACCAAGCTGTAAGCAACACCTGCTTCTCCTGCACGAGCTGTTCTTCCAACCCTGAAAACAGAGAAAGTAGCTTCAAGTCAGTTTAGCCCCATAGTCACTGCCATTATCAACTCCAAGATTCTGATGCTGAAATTCTCCAGTTTTAAGAAAGTCTGATTCCAAGCAATGCTATGGGCTTAATTTTTGTTAGAAAGCAATTTGCATATTAAAGAAAAGTTAAAAGCCCTTTTAAGTGCACGTCACCTTTGCTAAATATTTCAAAGCAAACCAAGTTCAGACATCTTCCTTTCATTCCTGTTGTCTTACCGGTGAATGTACGTCCTGATGAACTGTGGTGCATCATAGTTTATCACATAATTCACTCTTTTAACATCAATCCCTCGGGCTGTGGCATCTGTGCTGATTAACCTGGTTGTAAATGTATATATAGTCATTTTCAGGTAACATCTCAGGCACTACACACACAAGTAAAACACAAGTGAACACAGTCCAAATCTTGCTAATCTCTATTCAAACTGGACAGTCAGCCTCTGCCTCTAAGCCTAGCAGCACTGCAAGTCAGTCCATAGGGTCACTGGCCTTACTAGCTGCCCACAGACCTCCAAGCATCACTACAGGTCTGTCACCCTGTGTTGTGCATGAAAAGTTACTGGGTGTTTCCGGGTTCTCCAAGCATGCCAGGCAGCTCCCAGCACACTGGAGCTCACAAACCTCTCAGGTATCTGAACATTCCATAAAAGCATGGAACACAAATAGTGAGGTAAGAAATTCCAGTAGTCAAGGAGGAATTTATACACCAGGCTGGGATGAAAAGAACATCCAGAAAATAAGTATTTACCTTTTCCTCAGAGACATTCCACAGATACAATCTCATATAGCTACCAAAACCACAATGCAAATCAAACACATGGATAGAAATAGACTTGTGTGCCAGTCTGAGCAGGGATTGCTTTGGTAGGAAGCTCTAACACTACATATAGTTTCAGCACCAATATCCATTTCCTCCCTACAAGCACCAGATGCCCAGCACAAACATTGAACTCCAGATTTGCAAACCTGTGTGTTTTGAATAACCCTATGAACACACATTTGCATTTATTGCTTGTTATAAAACAACACACAGAAATTCAGACTGTAGCTAGATTAGAACAGGCTAAGTTACATGCAGGATAAACAATTCATAGGCACAAGTCCAAGTCTCACACCCATTCTGCAACAGACTCCTGCATGCTCTGTTCTAGAAGACCTCATGTAACTGTGTCCCTTGCTCTGTTTAGCTTTTTACTCTGGAAACCTATGCTGGAAAACATATAGGAAACAAGTTTAAGATGCTCACAGTTCTATTTTTCCTTGTTCAAACTCCTTCATGGTTCTCTGTCTCTCATTTGGAGGTAACCGAGAAGAAAACTCCGCCACCGTGACTCCACCAAAGGCTTGAACCAGCAGGAACAACCTGCAGGTAAAGGGGAGAGAAACTGTCACTTCCTTACCTCTGTAACATCCCTTGACAGATACCTATGATAGTGACCTCATTAATGTTTACCTGTGAGAGGCTTCCCGGGAGTTGGTAAAGCACAACACGCGGGTGAATTTCATTTTCAGCATGAAATACAAGAGGAGCAAAGGCTTGGAATTCAGGTCACAAGGCACGTAACATTGCTGCAGTCAACAGAGAAGTTCAGAGAGAAAAATTACTTTTTGCCAATACTACCTTCCCTGAAACCCACTACTTTGTCCATGACCTACACAGGTTTGGATGTTTTACAGCTGACTAATAGCAGCATAACCAGAGCCCATAATCCCACTCGCTTTAGAATAAATAAGCTGGCAGGAGACAACACAAGTGGAGACAGGAGACCTGAGTTTTTCTAATGCTCTTACTTCTCCATGGCAAGTAACAACATGCACTGCCTTCCTGTCTACAAGCTGGCCTGTATATACATGTCTTGAAATGAATGTTAGACATATGGACAACTGATAGGTGCTAATACATTATTATGACTTTAAGTTTACCAGCAATGGGGAGTGGAAATATGGTTTTACATGAAGAGAGATTAATCTGAATAATAATCCAGTCTCATAAGAAAACAAATGTGCAAAGGTAGAACTCTCCGGGTGATATATACTCCCAAAGCCACTGTTGCAGGAAACACAGGGAAGACATACATGTTTTCGGGTAAAACCACAACTAGATAGTCCAGAATTAAACAAATCTTCAAGGATAACTTATTCAAAATAATTAACATCATACCGATAGCCCCTCAGGGAGTGTGTATTTATTGTTAGTATCTTGTTCAGTTTCTGTTCCAACTCTATTCTTCTCAGAATACACAGATGTGAAGAGGCGAGGCTGGAATAAATTCAGCTGCTGCAATTTCTCTGGGTCCTGGGTCAGTGTGGCTGAAAACAAGAGTTTCTGTAAGGGTATCTGAGGATAGCAGGAGCTGAAAGAAACAGCACACAGAAACTGTGACTTTGAGGATGGGGCAAAGGAGTTCCACCACAAGCACCTTCAGATGATGTGAGGGAAGCAATGAATGCTCTTTGATGCTCTTTTCCTGCCCTGGGCCTTTCCTATAGGTTCTTTTCCACCCTTGTTTTATGGTGGAGTTCACAGACAGAACTGATCAGCATTCTCAGTCAAGTGTACAACCCCAATCCGTTACTCCTGCACAAGTCCCTGCATCCTGGTTACCCATGTCCTCATTCTAGTCATGTCCTTTCTTGGCCATTCATCTCAGTTTCTGACACATCTCCCACTCCTGTACAAAAGCAGCAGCTGCAGATAGTTAATTGCAAGAGTTTTCCTCCAAATCCATTACTCAGCTTTGCCAGAGGGCACTACTGTAGTTGCTGTGCAAATGGATCACAGATTTGCAGTATTCATGCCTTCTTTTGATGCTCCTTTAGTCTAAATAAGGAAAGCTTAGAGAATACAATACTTAGTCTCAAGGACATCCTCTGGCATCTGTTCACTGCCTTTGGCAGACAATTCTCAGAGGAATCAAGCTTTGAGAGTCTGTGTAGGAGTGTACAGTGGAGAAGGACAGTGACATCCAGGTGCTGGTGTCCATAGTGTCAGTTCAAAGAAATTCTTCAACTTACCTGGCTGCTGTTATAGGCCCTGGCTTGGTCCTCTGAAAAAGCATATTGGAGCCAGAGTCATTTTCTGCTTGGAATGAAGCTTTGACAATTTGGTCCAGACAGTTCTGGTGCATGTCATCAATCATACGGTCAGCTTCATCTACAACCTGAATTCAAAAGGATGAAAATCACCACTTGTTTAATACTGGGAGCTTTTATTTTCCTTTGTATCTGTAACCAGTGAGCCAAAAGGGAAGATAATGGAAGCTTCTAGTCAACAGAATGGCTTTCTTTGCCCATCCTTACTCCAAGTTTGCAAGAGCCTAAGAGGTAAGGGGAAGTGGGTGGATGCTTGGGTGTCACGAGTTGGAATAAAATATCTCATCTTGTGACTGCTGCCTCCACAATCTGGAGTGTAGACAGGCCCACACAACCATTCCAACAGAGATGTATTTATGTTCCACACAAGAAGCAAGCAGGAATTACTGCTGTAGCAGGCACTGCACTCAGATAGGAGGCCTGTGAAGGTGACTCACCAGGAAGCGAAGCTGTGTCAGGCTGAAGCCCGGGGTCTGGTTAATGTGATCCGTGAGCCTCCCTGGTGTGGCCACAACAATGTCAGCCAGGCTGCAGTAGCCTGTCACTCTGAAAGGACATGCAGCTCATCAGTAAGTCTCCCTCTTCACCACAAAGCCTCTAGCAGAGACCTTAAGGAACAAACTGTAATATTTTCCTACCACTCCATTAACTGAGAAATAACAAAATTCACATATGGACTTGACATTGGAAAGCATGCAGGAGCAGTGGTGGACACCAAACCCCAGTCTCCACTGTACTCTTTATTTTAAACAGAAAGTGTCATCTTTCATTGCTCTTTAAAAAAAGCTTAATTGCAGCAAAATCCCACACAGTCACCTGTACCCATGGGCACAAGATAAACATTCACATTCTGAATACTTGCTGGTGAAGAACCCCAAACATCTAGTAAAACATTACAATCACAAATAAGGGTAGTAACAGGCACTATGACAAAGACCAAACCACCAGAGTCCAGCATATAAATCCATTATCCAAAATCATGATAGCATGATGGTGTGCTGCAATAGTCTGTATCTTGACCCCTGCTTAATGAGATTAATTAGAATGCAATCTCTATAAACCTTATCAAAATACGTTTTAACCTACTTTTTCTGGACAAGCATCTCCTGCTCCTTTGCAAAAGATTTCTGGCCAGTAATCAAAACGACCTTCAGACCTGTCCCATCAGTGTAAACGTTGAACACTTTACTCACCTGCAAAGAAATGGGC
Source organism: Orthonyx spaldingii (assembly GCA_013397795.1). NCBI lineage: Eukaryota > Metazoa > Chordata > Aves > Passeriformes > Orthonychidae > Orthonyx > Orthonyx spaldingii. The sequence goes on along the minus strand of VZTJ01004863.1, from coordinate 143,210 downwards.
TTTGTCAGCTGCCACAGAATCAGTTGCAGTAAATACTTTCCATTATACAAACAGCATCAAATCCACTGGCAGGTCTTCGGCCTGCTTCACAGAATAGCCAAAGTACTGGCTGCACCAGCCTGTCCCTCAGCCCAGCTCTGCTCAGAGATGGTGAAGAACCACATACCTGTTGTGCCAGTTCTTTGGTGGGCAGAACAACCAGAGCTCGTATGTGGCAAACCACTCGATCTAACAGAACCTGCCAAAACAAAGGCCAAATGAGCCCCTGAAAGCAGGAGAATGGGGTTCTTGTACCTAACTTAGCGAGAAAAGATGGGATCGACACATTCTCATAGTTTTATGTTTCCATTTTTCTACCTCCACCCTCCCAACTCCTCATGCTATGCCTGCTGTCTGAGAAAAAGAGTGGGATGCTGACAAGAAGCTCCCACAGACTCTGAGCTGAAAATCTGCTGCCTTATGTCTACAAATTTCTTGGCTTTTTGACCTGCTTTTAAGTTCAGGTTTTGCATGAACAAATGTAACCCCAGTATTTCCCCTACAGATACTTCCCTAAAGATAAACTCACCTGTACAATGGGTAGGACAAAAGACAGGGTTTTCCCACTGCCTGTGGGTGCTGAAACACAGATGTCCTTGGGGCGGTATCCCCCCCGCCCCATCAGATACCCGTTGGAGGCACTCTGGAGAATGGCAGGAATCACCTCTGCCTGAACTGAGCAAAACCAGAAATAAATACAAACTATATGGTTAACGAACCGAGAACTCAAAATGTTACATAAAAGCATTTTTTAAATGAGAAAATGTGTGCTGGCTTCCCAATATAACCCTGATAGGCCTCTGACACAGCCTAAGCCTCCAGGCTGAGCTGGACTGAAGGTCACCCTCTCTCCTTATCCCTGCATCCAGCTGTCCTTTCTACTTATTTAAGAGCCGGCATTTACTGTACTTGTTTGCAAAACTGGCAAAATAATGGAAAACAAACAGATTTGTTTTTGTTTGGATGTTTTTCTAGTGCTTTAATGAGCTGAATGAGTTCCCAGAAAGCTCTGATCAGCAGCAGAGATGGTGGAAAGCAAGGAGCTTAAACACAAGCTTGGCATAAGGAGGAAAAATGTGAGGATGCAAGTAAGACTTCCCTCTTCGGACAGCTCTGATCCATTACTTTAAGCTATATTTATGAATAGGTAACAGACTTTTACTCAGCCTAGACAAAGCTTTGAAGAAGAAGCATTAAATCTGGTACAATCACTTTCATGCATTAGATTTTGTCCTATATTTTACCTCACTGACTACATAAAATACACAGCACCAGACTGCAGGAACTCTTTATGTCCCTTTGGAAAGAAACAAAAGCAGTATCAAAGTACCTGGAAAGAAGGACTCTATTCCATTCATTTGCAGCTTTTTCAACAGCCGGGGATGAACTCCTGGGACATCTTGGATTAGACACAGATTATTTTTGATGCACTTCTGCACACGTTTGGGTTGAGCAAGCCACTGTGGTAAGAAGGGCTGAACCTGAGGTAAGGGAAAGGAGAATATGGCAACACCATATGTAAAATAAACTTGTAAGAAGCATGTTTTTTCCTAACCATCATCAAAATTCAGTCAAGCTAGTTACCTTCTGCACTGGCTTTGCATCGTAGTCTCCGAGAATCATCATACTGGAGGGTGGACAATTTGCCTCTTCCCCTGAGGCTGCTAAGGGCAGCTCCTCCTCTGTACTTTGATTTCCTTCCGTTTCTTCATTCATCTCTTTCTTCCCTGTTTCATCTCCTTCTGTTTCCTCATCTGCCTTTTTCTTAGACTTGTTTTTAAAGTTGTTTCTGTTTTTCTGTTGTTTGATGTCTTCTTCAGAACCTGGAATTTGAAGAACAGCAATACAAAGCTACAGGTTAGCATGTGTAAAAAGGGATATAGGCAGTATTACAACACAACTTAAACAACAACTTGAAAACCCTTGTTTCCTAAATCCAAGCGTAAAAGTCAAACATTTATTTGTTGGTATGGAGACAAGAAGATTGAGGTGATGTGACATGCTTCCCTCCTCCCCTTACACTAAACTGATCCTCAAAGTGTGCAATACAGGGCCTTCCCCTAAAAAAAAGAACTTGGGAATATATTAAGGAGATGAAAACAAAATCAGGTAAACTGGGCAAGGTACTCAAAGAGCAACTCGTGTCCACTTTTCTGTGGAAATTATCAACCACAATGAACTGAAATCCTACAGCCTTGCTTTATCCTTACCTGCTTCAGTACTCTCTCGCTGCACTTTCGATTTTCTTCTATTTCCTTTCTTCTTCTTTGTGGCGCTGCTGCCATCTGGTGCCTCCTCAGTACCAGACCTTTCTTCGGAAGAGCTGCGGGGCTGTTGTTTTTTCTTTAGCTTCTTCTGTCCTTGAGCACTGGGCTGCTCTTCACTCTCCCTCTTCCTCTTTCCTTTTCCTTCGCCGGGCTCACCCCCGGGGCTCAGCCCCGCGCACCCTGGGCCTTCCCTTCCCTTGGGCTGCGCCTCTCGCTGCTTCTTCAGCTGCCGGGCCCTCGCCTGCTGCTGCAGCCGCTCCAGCAGGACCCGCGCCCGGTCCTCCGCCTCAGCCTCCTTCTCCTGCTCGTCCTCCCCGCTGTACCTGAAACACCCCAGACAAACCTCCTTAGGTACGCGCCGCCTGCCCCTACAGGCTCCCGGCCCGAGCCAGGAGTGGAGGCAGCGCCCGGGGCAGGATCACGGTGTGGGTCCGGGCCTGGGAGCAGGGTGAGGGGCAGGGAGCGGGAGCGCGGTACCTGTTGATGCAGAACAACGCCATGGCCACGCCGCCACGCCCGGGCGCACCGAGGTGCCGTCATCACCGCCCGCGGGGTGAGCGCCTGCCCCCTGCCGGCAGCGGGGGAATGTGCGCCCAGCGGGGACCCTGAGCGGAGGGCGGGAAAGAGCTGAGGGGAGGGACGGGAACCGCCATCCCGGGGGAGCCTCCGTGCGGGACAGGGCGGGAGAGAGCTGAGGGGAGGGACGGGAACCGCCATCCCAGGGGAGCCTCCGTGCGGGACAGGGCGGGAGAGAGCTGAGGGGAGGGACGGGAACCGCCATCCCAGGGGAGCCTCCGTGCGGGACAGGGCGGGAGAGAGCTGAGGGGAGGGACGGGAACCGCCATCCCAGGGGAGCCTCCGTGCGGGACAGGGCGGGAGAGAGCTGAGGGGAGGGACGGGAACCGCCATCCCAGGGGAGCCTCCGTGCGGGACAGGGCGGGAGAGAGCTGAGGGGAGGGACGGGAACCGCCATCCCAGGGGAGCCTCCGTGCGGGACAGGGCGGGAGAGAGCTGAGGGGAGGGACGGGAACCGCCATCCCAGGGGAGCCTCCGTGCGGGACAGGGCGGGAGAGAGCTGAGGGGAGGGACGGGAACCGCCATCCCAGGGGAGCCTCCGTGCGGGACAGGGCGGGAGAGAGCTGAGGGGAGGGACGGGAACCGCCATCCCAGGGGAGCCTCCGTGCGGGACAGGGCGGGAGAGAGCTGAGGGGAGGGCTGGGAACCGCCGTCCCGGCGGAGCCTCAGTGCGGGACAGGGCGGGAGAGAGCAGAGCACCGGTGTGGGACAGGCTGGCACAGCATCAGTGCGTGACAGGCTGGGAGAGGGCACAGCACCAGTGTGGGACAGGCTGGCACATCAGTGCGTGACAGGCTGGGAGAGGGCACAGCACCAGTGTGGGACAGGCTGGCACATCAGTGCGTGACAGGCTGGGAGAGGGCACAGCATCAGGCTGGCAGAGCACACCGAAGCTTCCCACAGCGCTGCAGGCCCCTGCAGAGCCTCCACAGCACTGAAGGCCATTCCCACTGCTTGGAACAGGCAGCGTAAGCAATGTGGGTAACAGCATTTCCCCTCAATGAGCAAAAGCACTCCTTCCTTGCTTGTTTGGCTACACACAGGTGGCACATCCTCAGAGGAAAGCTGTCCTGAAGCAGCAGGAACAGGGTTGGTCCAAGGACTGCTACCACTGTGGCAGTGGCAGACACAATCCAAAACAAACCTCAGCAACAAGCAGTCCTGAACAACCCTACAGCCTCTGGGACACAGCAAGGTAAAAATCACTGGAGTGCTGTCAGGAACCAGCCCCAGGCATCACCACCACAGTATGAAATACTGTGTCTAAGAAACGGGGCAAATCCAAAACATTCCTTTTGTTTGCTTTAGGATCAGAGTGAAACAGACATGTTAGCAATTGCCCAACTCCCTCCCCAACCTGCCAAAGCCTACACCACACAGCTTACTTCTAAATCTTTATTTGTTTTCTACACAGAGAAAACAGAGGAATGTTGAAGCAGCAATATTTAAGCACACTAACAAGGAGCCATCAATCTGTGAGAGTGCACGAAGTGCAATACGGGGCTATTTGTGCTGTGGTCTCTGCTACAGGGCAGGGGAGATCCAGGAACAGCCTCTGAAGACAGACGGGAGAGATCTACGCAAAGGTGGAACCGTTCCAGCCCACATTGGCAGCATTCATGTCAAAGTAGTTGATGTAGACCCTGCAGAAGAGGTACAGGAGGAAATAACAATTAACTTTATTAATTCATTTATACAAGTCATGACAACACAACAGGGAACAGTGCTTCCCATTCTTCTGTTTGAAAAACCATCAAGCTTCATCTTTACCAAAAATCTGGTGAAGCCTTCAAACAGTCAATCTTTCTCAGTCCTCAAAACTGTACTTTTTCTCTTTTTTAAAAGGAAGGGACTGTCCAGACAGTTTTTGTTTAGCAGCCTGTCAAGAATTTCCAGAGATCAACTCCTTTTGTTCCTGAGTGCTGCAGTCACTCACACGTGTCACAAAGACTGGTAGCCTTGGAGAGTTAAGCAGGGCCTCAGGCCTGGCTCTGCATGTCTCCCTTCGAATCCTCATGGCACCAGGTTCTTCCCATCCTTCATGGCTGCACACAGACACTTTCCAAACTCCGCAGCCTGCAAGGAAGCTGTTCACAGCCTGCTAGTTTCTACTTTTGTCTCTCAGCTCCAGCCTGTTACTGCTCCTTCCTTGTGCTTTCAGCCTTGCTTCACCAGAGGACAAGACATCACACCTCAGAGGCAAAAGACACACTGGGTAACTTGTCTGTGCTCTCGTGTTTTTCCCTACTCTCAGAGCAGAAAGTCATTGAACAGAGGACTCTTCAGGGAAAGGGGCAGGCACCAAACCTTAATGTAGACGTGAAAATGCTGCAAGCAATCACTCGGTATTTTCCAAAACACATGGACTTATTCCTGGCTTTTTGTATTTTTAAATAAACTTTTCAAGGCAGTTTCAGCAAGCCAGATAAATATGGTTAAACTGTGTCCCAGCCTTACCTGTCTGCAGATACATGCAAGTGCTTCGAGATCAGATCACACAGCATCTTGGTGTAAGTCTTGTTCTGCTGCCCTCCTATTTTGCCAATGCTGTAGAGGCTGCAGAGCGCACAGGGATCAGTGGAGCCGCCAAAGGACATCATCTGGTCAGGTATGATGTGCACAGCTATGTACTGTGGTAGGGAAACACTCAGTTATAGGCTATCTGAACTGCCCTCTCCTGACTAAAATTTGCTTTAGGTACCAACTCTAAACAGGACAGTTGTATTGGGGTCAGGCAGTTCTTCAGTGCTGCCCTCTGCGCACTTCCTAGGCCCAGGGGAGGCTCAGGCCCTGCAGCCCCAACGGAAGGCACAGCCCTGGGGGCTGCGGGCAGCCTCGGCCCGGCTCGCAGCTTCAGGAACGCGGCTGCGTGTGCACAAAGCCGCCAGCGAGACGGGCAGTCCTGCCCGCCTGAGCCTCGCCACCGCACGGGGCGGAGAGAAAGAAAGGTCCAAAAACTGCGTCTGCGTGCCAGGGCTCACATCCCCAAATCACGGACCGAGACGCCAGGCCTGCCGGAGAGCCTGTCAGCGATTCGGTCTTATCGGGCTCCGGCTGGAGGGGCTGCTACCCCAAGAGGGCCGTGTCGGATGTCTGCACCGCCGGGAGCTGCCCTGAGCGCTCGGTCTACCCGAGCCTCTCCCCGGCTGGGTCCGTCCCACCGCGCAGCTCCGCTGCTCAAATCCCGACCGCCAGCACAGGCGCAGCACATCCCCGGCTACGTGAGCGCCGCACGCCTGCAGGCCCGGCTGCTGCTCCAGGCAGGGGCCGGGCATCGGCAGACTCGGCGCCGCGGGGTGGCACAGGCACAAGCTCCTTCCCCCAGAGCAGCGCGGCCACCGCCGCGTTGTGCCGTGCCCGCTCCAAGGGGCGAGGGAGCAGAGCTGCCCCGGGGCCGCCCCGCAGTCGCCTCCCCTCCCTGCAGGCCCGCCAAGCCTCCGCCGCGCACGTGTTCGCCCCCTCCCAGCGCGGGGCGGCCCTGCCCCCCCGCCCTCACCTGCGCGGGCTTGCCAGTGGCCTTCGCCAGCTGCTGGGTGAGGTCACCCAACAGGCTGTCAGGCACGGCGTCCTTGCAGACGTTGGTGTAGATGGCGAACATGGGCATGGTGGCGGCGGCGGGGGCAACGGGAGCGCAGCCGAGCGGTGAGACCAGCACAGTGGAGCGAGGAGGCGTCGGCAGTGCTTTTAGTGCGCGGGGCCGCACCGGACGTAAAGCGGCCCCGCCCGGCAAGGAGGGGAGGGAGCGGGGCGTGGACACACACGCACACGCCAGCTCTACGGTCTGCAGCCCCCGCTGCAGCGTGCGGAGCGTTCTCGCGGCAGGCTTTCGGCCGGAGGCCTCCCCCGCTCCGCCGTTATTCCTTGGCTTTGTTGCTGCTACTGAACATTTTTTGAGGGTTTTTTGCAGGCTGCTTCCTGAAACGGAGTCCGGGCGCGCTGGGCAGCTCATAGATAACCTGGTATTAGTGCATGTGATACTACCGCTATAGTACTCCCACTGGTTTCTGCAGGATCAGGGCCAGAAAGGGATATAGGCCTGAGCTTGGCAGTTGCAAAAAGGGATACTTTCCGTGGCTCCGGGAATGTTTCTCTTTTAATAAGAGAATATTTAGTAACAAAATAAAGTAACATTTGTACCGGTTTTGCTTTAACTGTGCAGAGCTTTATCTCGGTGTAAGCAGAAACGTCTGCCTTGCTGGCATATTATTCTCTAATGTATTTCAGTCAAATTAAAAATGACCTACTGCTCCTCAGCATCCCCATTTTCACATCATATTTTTGTAGTGGAAAAAGGTAGAAGTGATTTTTGTTTTGCTTGGGAATGAACTGGTGCACGCGTGTTCGGGGGTGAGAGGCAGCGGAGCCGAGCCGTATGCTGGGCTGTGTGATGTGATGCACGTAGGCTGCCAGGGCACGGCTCCCCGCCCTGACTTGCCTGCCCCGACGGCGGCAGTGCTGCTCTGCTGCACGAAATGACTCACAGGAAGGCTAAAGAGGATCAGGCCCGGAGCCCTCTCCACCCAGGCATTTCACACACAGGAATCAGGCACTGCTGCTGCTAGGAAGCTTGACCATTCGTACATGTTACACTCATAGTCCTGAATGAGGAGTAAGGGATGGTGTTACATGGGAATGCTTCGGAGTGACACAGGTTATAATGCTGAGAACTGGAGCACTTCCTCTTTTGGTGATTAACGGTACTTAAGAACAGCAACGAAGAACTGATAAAGTTTCCTCCCTTTGATATTCTCAACTCCCTGCCATTGCATAGTCCCACTTATTCCTCTCATCTTCCTGCCTCCCAGATTTGTTGCAGAGAGGTAGGGTGGGAATTTTACCTGTGTAGGGAGAAAAACTTGAGAGCAACATCACCACTGGTGCTTGCTCTGTGGCCTGCCAGGCCCAGAATGGCAGCCCCTGACTATGCTGCCACACAATGAAGAGACATCTGCAATTTCATTCTCTTTTGCCTCCCTAACTAATAAAGAAGCTTTCACCAAAGAAGCTTGCATTTGTTATCCCAACAAAGCGTTTTTGTAGGTTGAGGTGCAGGTCTGCATTTAAGGTCTATGGCTGCAAAGCAAAGCTGTGGTAGGGACAAAATGCAATGTTAACAACAGAGTTCAGAACCGGGGTGTGATAACGTTTGCTCTTCCAGAAAAAAAGTCAAAATACACTTAACTGTAGAATTTCAGGAAACATCTCTACTCAGTCTTTTATTTTACTTTGGAAGCAAATTATCTTATCTGACCAAGGGTTTAAATAATAAATATTTGTATGAAAATATTCCTTTCATAATTAATTCACCACTTCAGTCCCTAAGAATGGCTTACTCTGGCTTGCTGTGCCTCTGCCTCATTCTGAGCTGTGCTCTAATCTTCACTGTCACTACAAATTGTTCAATGGATGAAAAGGGGAGTGCACAACAGCAAACAGTGGTTTTTCCCACTCACTCCCTCTGCATATGCTGAGCCCTGGGAGACTCACAGCACAAGTTTTTCTGCTAATCAGCTAGATATCCCTGTAGTGTTAGGCCTAAAGAGGACCTGAACTGCAATCCATCCCTTTTGAATAAGAGGTAATCATGTCTTTCCTCCTTTTGAAGGGAGGTCCATATGCAACATTTATAGCCACATCTATTGACTTAAATATATCTTGAAACCGGGTCAAGATAGTTCTCTTGAAATTTGACTCTTGAGCATGGACAGGGCAAAGACAAATGGAGTGTTCATTTTCATATGTGACTAAACTTTTTTTGAAAGAAAAGCTTCTGTTAAGAATATTTTGAGAAGGCACTCTCCATCTCAGCTGCAGGTCTTCCCAGAGTAACAAGAAGGTCTCAGTAATAAGGTTTCTGCTGCATTTTTATTTTTAAGCAGTAGGCAAGATGTTAAACAGCAGCAGGTAGCAGCAACTAAGGTACCAATGCCTTTCGCATTTGGCAGATATCAGAAAGTGGCTAGAACTGCAGTTCTCAAACCACAGTGAGAGTTCAGAAATAAGCTGTTACCACTCCAGGGTACCTCAAGCAAAGGTAGTATTACTCCAGCCTACATTGCCAGGACTGATGTCAAGGAAGCTGATGTAGATTCTGAAAGGAAAGACAGGCACCGTTAGCTGCTGAGAGCAGAGTGCTGCAGGCTGGCCAGGGTGCTCATGCAATAGTACACACAGCCATGCTGCAGACTCTCCCCATAGGCTTTATACTTATCAGGCCTTACACTCCCTTTTTCCTGCCCCTTTTAATGCCTCACCTACTTGCATTCTGGAGTTCCTAGTGTTTTTCTACTTCTTTGTTTAAGAAGATGTCTCCAGATACTGTATTTTATTTGCAGTCATTTCTGGAGCAGACTGGCATACCTTCAGGAAAAGGACTAGAAAGGCTTTTATCTAGTGGAAGCTCTTGGAATACACCTCCACTTGTACCCCACAGGCAGTAGGGAAGTGTTAGAACATGTCACACAAGTTATCAATATAATAACATTAAGTTACTGTGTCTGTACCTGCTCTTTTGCACATGAGATCTGTGGGTACATGCAGTGCCTGAACATACATAATTTTAACCAAGGAATTCTGTAGCTTGTGGACATCAGCATTGCAGCTCATGCAATTGCTCCTTTCTTCCTTTTAGCTGGGGAGTTGCTCAATTGACTTTTGTATTTAGCCTCTTCAAAGAGCACATTAATAGAGAACACCAAAGGACAAACCTGGGATGAATAGTTTTAACAACCTGTGGAAAGTCATGTCAGGCAAATTGCTGTGTGAGCTCATCTGTCAGATGGTATTTTCAGCTGTTTGTTCAGCAGGTCAGAAAGCAATTTGGATAGACCTTGTTCTTCTGCTCCCTATCTTTCCAATGCTGTAGAGAAAGCACATAGCACAAGGGTCTGTGGAGCCACCAAACGACATCACCTGATCAGGAGAGATCTGTATTGCTAGATCCTGTTGGAAGAACAAAATGAATGTTATTTTCTTTGCCATATTAAGAAAAGTTTTGAAAATCCAGGAAGGTATTTATGTACCTAAACTGCAGTGAAAATAAGTGCATGTTTTTCATATGCAAGGCTTTCATTTGTTGACATCTTACTGTCTAGATTTGCATTCTACTCCAAGATATTCGCTGCTGTGTCAAAGGCCAGTACAAAGACTCCATAATATTTAGGCTTCCTAATCAAGGTACTCCAGGAGCTCAGTGACCTGTAATATCTCCAGCATCTCCTCCGAAGCACCAGGCTCTCCCTGCCTGTGTGGGAAGGTCAGAGGCGAGGGAAGTGTGCAATTGCATTGCTGCCGCATTGCGTTCCAGAGAGATTTTGCACCTCACTGGTTCCTGCTGCAGTCTTCCCTGCTGAGGTAAATGTGAACTGACACAGCAGAGGTCTAAATCAACACCCCCCTCATTAAGCAAAATACAGCCTAATCCTACTTTTGTTCTTCATATCAGGAAAAATAGAAGAAAGTGTCTATGTTAATATTAATGACCAGCCTGCGATTTTCCCTGCTGCTAATACACAGTGTCAGATCCACACACTGGGGAATCTAGGGATCAGTTCCTTTGGCATTCATCTGGCTTCTGTTCTGTTCTGTTCTTACCCACATTTATTAGCAGCGCATCATTGAAACTCGGCACTAATTTACCCTCTTGGTGAAACAAGCTAGTCTGAGTACCAGAAGTTGTCTGGGTAATTACTCTTGGCCATCATTTACAGCTTGTTTGGGTGCAAAGTGCATCAGACCACAGTATAGGATAAGCCAAGGAGATCCTGCTGAGGTACCACTTGCTTGGCCCTGTTCTCCTCTCTCTGGACACCATGTGCTTTCAACTTTATGCCAAATATAGGTGCATCTATGCCTTTAACACCTACCTGGGAAGCAGGTTATCATTATTAAATGAAAAATCAAGCTGAATCATGAATCAGCATTATTTTCCTCTTCGAGCAGTTTGAAAATATTTGAAATGGTTTTTTCAGTAGGAAAAAACCCTATTTGATTAAAAATCAGTATTTTTCCCAAATGGTACAGTTTCCTGTGAGAGGAAAGCTCTGCATTCCAACCCACCCTAATCCTTTCCTACTTTCTGTGTTATAACTAAGAGACTCTGCCTTTCCTATTGCCTCCTTTGTCACGAAGAGCTGGTATGTCCTCTTCAGAAAAATGTCTTTGTTATTCCCTGTATATTTCTAAGTCCCATTACATATCCCTTCCACACAGCTGCACAAACCTGTTCCAGCTGCATCCCAGCCCTGGCCTCTAGCTTTATATTCAGAAGCTTTTATGCAAGAACCACAAGCTGACACACCCCCTGCCCCCCCCAACAGAAAGTACTTGTTTGCTAGACTGATAAAAATGTTGGCTTTTTTAAAAGAGGGATAGAACACAACAGTTTTACATAAGAATTTCATGTGTTCAGGTATCCCAGTGCATAGAGAAAAGTTTGCTGAGGAGCCCTCAGAGTCCTTGCTGTAGGCACCAAAATTTCATTCTTTCTACAGTTTCAAAGCATCACTGCCAAAGCAAAATAAGCATTTTCTGAAAAAGAGCTAGTGACTATGCAGAGAGGGTGCTTAACCAAGCTGCTACAGATCTGTAGCCAATTCACTAAAGTTAGTGCTGCTACAGCAACTGAGGTGTAGCTCATGTTATGAAGCTTACAGCTCTGTAGGAAAGCTTTCTTTTGGTTTTTCATAATCAACAATCTTCAGTAAGCAACTGATACAGTGTCTAGTGACCCATCAGTATTAAGAAAATAATAGCCTTATAAATCCTTATAAGACCCTTAATACCAGTATTTCAGTGCTTTACCTCAGTAGTGTACTGGCATATGTTTTGGCAGGTAAAGCCCCTCGAGTTTGGTAATAAAACCAGCAGATAGTTTGTACTGTGGTATTTTGACTACAAATAGCAGGATGCCACGTAGATGTTTTTGCCAGATGTCCAAGCAAGCTGAATAAATAACTTTCTACTTCAACTAACCACTAGGCTACAGGAAATTTGGTGGCAAATAACAGCCACTTATTCAACAGGACTCAGCAAGGAAGTTGAGGGTGAAGTTTGCTTTTCAGTCAGCCAGATTCTTGAGAGGTATTCACAGACATACCTGTGCACACATACCCACATACATCCAGTGTTGTCACCAACACAGATAACTACATGGAATATCGTCCTACACAAAGATAGTGTGAATACTTCAGTGTTTAGAGACCTCAATAAAACTAAGTTACAGCAAGCATTTGATATTCTCTGAGAGAGAAGACTGTAAGCACTGGTGAGTAATTACGTATATTAGTTTATCAAGGCTATCACTCAAAACCAGCTCATTGCATAGGCACAGCTGACTAAAGAAGGAAAACATTTCAGCAAATGGACTTGCTTTTGATAATTGTTGGGTGAGCTCCCCTGCAAAACATTCGGAACTTCATCCTTGCTTATATTTGTGTTAACAAGGAATTGAGGCATCTTTGGATCACAAACAGGGTTTTTTTTCAGCTCGTCCTAGTCACAGCTTCCTTTCTAACTCATCCACAAGCTAGCTCAGGCCACTGTGCTAGTAAGCACCTCAACAGCTTTTAAATAGTGATACCTTCGCCGGGTACATTGACAGGGGTGGGAGTGTCTCAGGAGAGGTGAGTCTGAATGTGCCACCTGCAGACTGCTAACACAGACAGCCAATGCACTGTTCTGGGAGGGAACCTGGCTTTTGCACTCTGGAAACCAAAGCATCCAAAATGACACTTCATATTTGCATACAGCCCGGCCATGAAACCAGTGGAAAAGCAACTTTCAGAGACTGAGTGTAGGTTGTAATGCACCTCTTTATGCAAATCTAGTAATTATTTTTAAAAATTGGATGGATGATTCAATTGTGAGGTCTGAAACTCTTTCTGTGGAATAGACCATAGCACAAAAACCCCAGTGACACATGTTATGCAGACCTTTCCTGAACCATGACTACGTCATGACAAAGATGCATTAAAATCAGGGTCTTGATTTTCCACTGTGGTGAGCGCTGGATTCTATTAGCTCAGAGAAGGCTTGTTGTCAACTTGCTCCTTTGTTGTGCAAATAGTTTCATAACAGTCATAACTCCCTAGACATAGGAAATCCAGAGGCTTTCTGACATGAGCAGCTTTTATCCAGAGTGGAGGGAGTGTGTGGCAGAGCTGGGATCAGTTCTCACTGCTGCCTAGAAAAGCCTTACATGAGAGAAGTGATTTAGAGGGATCATATGGCATTTGGTAGGGGATGTTCATAGTGAGATGTGTGGGGAAAACAGGTTGAAAATGCTGATGGGGATAAAATAAATGGTTTGACAATCTCTCCATGTTAAAAATGACGGATATCTTTATGCCCAGTAGTTTCTGAGTTAAGAGCTTTTCTACTTTCTCCATTTTCCCCAGGGAGCAGAAAAGAAGGAGAACTTTCTATAACTTGCACTAAATGCTTGTACTGAATGGTGTAATTGAAGCAAATACTGTTAAATGGTGGAAACTTCTGTATGAACCTGCTGAAGCAAATTGTGTTCAAGGTCAGGTTGACTGGGCACTGAGCAACCTGACCTAATGGATGGCATCTCTGCCCATGGCAGGAGGTTGGAACTAGATTATCTTCAAGGTCCCTTTGAACCCAATCTATTATATGATTGTGTGGTGTATGTTGATTTTAAGTCAGTTCCTTTACTGTAGCACCCTTTTGGCAGCAAATGAAAAGTCAGGAGGTGAAATTACTGTGCCAGTGTTCATTTACAACCCACATTTGTGGATTGTGTTCCATGTATGCATTCTGAAAATAATGAAAACCCTTAAAAAAACCAGCAATAAAATCTGGTTTACAAAAAGCCTTTTCACGGTATGTTTCCTAAGCCAAAGTGTTAAAAACAAACCCTAGTGACACCTCCATCTGTAAGGAGAGGAACTGTAGTTTGTAATATTGATTCACTTTTTCTTCAGTGGTTAGAGGAAAGCAGGTGGCATGATCCAAAGTGTTTAGTTACAAATCATACTATACTTGTTATTGGCCACTTGGAAAAACTTAGACTATTTCCAATGGATGTCACAACCTATTTTTGCTGCTGAGCACAATAATCAGTCGTTATTCCCAACTTGCTTACATAACAAGAAGAACATTTCCAAAACAAATTCTTACTTCTGTGGAAACATCTCATGTAATTTCCCGAAGCTGATGCACCAGGTTGGAAATCAGCTCCTTAGACACGGGAGGTGCTCTCAAGAGTGTGCTTTATTTCATAGCAGCCGTTTTACTTCTTTTGCACGCAAGAATATCTCAGTTTGGCAGGTCCTTCTCCCTGCCTAGAGTTACTAGGGTGTTCTCCACTGAGATGCCCACTACATCTCCAGGGTTGTTGCACGGGAAACTTCGCTTTCAATATTTTTTTCTGTTATCATGCTGAAATTTGTTTTCTGAATTTGAGGTGCTAAGTTTTTAGACTGCATCTGCTCAGGTCACCCTAAACCAAGTATTTAGCTTTTCCTCTGTGTGCCTGTCAGCCAAATACTCTAGACTTCTGTGTTTTCCCAGCCTCATGACTGATGGTCTTTGAGCCTTCCTACTCCTTCTTTACCTTGGTTTGTCTTCTTAAATTATTTTACTTGGTCTTTTGCTTTTCAGATACTCTTCTCTTAGCTGTCTGCCAGCAGGTTCCTGCTTATAAGGTACTTAGTGTTACTCTAGCATAATGAATTTCATATCTTATCTTAAAAAAAAGAAAATGAGACATGAGAGCTTGCAGTCCACTTTTAATGTTTCCTTTTTAGTTCTATTGAAACATTGTTTCCTGTTTTTTCTAAGTGATGCAAATTTCTTCTCTGAACATTCAGAGCTTGGTGCAAGACAACTGTTCCTTAGGAAAGTTATTTTCAGTGACAGAGGTTTCTTTTTTCCCAAAGTTCAGCTTGTTGAATTCTGCTTTTATTTCCATGATTGACTTTCCCTTGGTCTCAGGAAGATATAGGTAAATGAAAATTGCTGACAAAGCAAGGATTCCCAAAAAGATAAGGAAGCAGAAGGGTCCAAGGTTATCCTGCAAGCAGGAATGCGAGACAATGTAAGGAAAATAAGAAACTCATTTCTATTTCCCTGCCCTTTTAGTGCAAGCCTATGTCTTAGAAGTTAAAATTCAAATGTGTGCTCAATACACAACCCAGGACAGGCATCAAACCAGGAGTTTCCACTGGCCATATTTGACCTGAGTCCAAGTGCTGCTCCTCTGAGAGGCCTGGGGAATTTCTGAGCAGGTTTGGTATTTGGACAGAGTGCTAACATTTGCATGTCATTTCAATTTATTGGTATTATTTTTCCCCCTGTCAGCAGTCAGAAATAGATTAGCCTGGAAAGAGGGATCCTGTTAGAGTCACTTACAACAATTACTGGAAAAATCATCCCAAGTACAAACAGTCCCATCCAGTTGATGCAGCCAACAATCAGAAAGGCTGATGGTCTGTATGACTGGCTGAAGATTTCAACCATCACAGATATAGTGGCTCCAGCTGAAAAAGCAAAGCCAAACACACACCAGGTTTATTTGTTTCCTTGCCTCTGTTGAAGTTCCTCCCAATGGCAGTGGCAGAGATAATAGACAGGCAGAATAGGTGGCCTGTTGATAGGTGGCCTCTGCTATGAGGGTGAACACCCTTGATTCCAGAAATGGAATACAGCAGTTATTTTAGGTTCCTCTTGTATATACTGGAATCCTTTTTCTGGTATCAGTTAATCTGTGCAGTTCCATATTGTACTGGTAGTTGTTATTGGTGCAGTGGTTTATAAAACCAGCTTCCCTTTTGGCTCCTGTGGCCACTTCCATCTGGAACATGTTAGTAGGCATAAGCTTAACTTGTTAAGTTATTGAAGATGATTACTATAGCATACCTGGCAATGCCTAGAATCCTGGTTTTAGCTGAGTAATTTAGAAATTGATTTGAAATTTCTATCTCACACCCTCTGGAGAAGATGATACTGTGTTTTAAATTATATAGATTGTGTGATCAGCAATAAAATTTGAGGTGTCTGTATCCTTTTCCTGTCTCCCACTTGTATGTGTCTGCCCTTCCCTCCTTAATTTCCAGAACTTTTTAGCAAGGCCCTACTCTGTTCTTCCTCTGCCAGTTGTGTTGCCAGCCAATACAATACAAAATTTCCTCCCGGCATAACCACTGACGTACTCACATGGTCCAATTCCATAGAAGACAACAAACAGAAAGATCAAGATAACGCTGAAGTAATGCATCCAGAAAAACCGATGCTGAAAGTGAGAAACCAGTGATATCAAACCATTAGACACACGACAGAATAGCAGAGCTCTGTATTTTCTGCCACTGGCTCAAGTTTTTATACATATCCTGCAAGTTAAGAGCAGAAAGGTGGGCTGGTGCTGAGGAAGTGGCCAGAAGGCTGCTGCTCTTTACCTGCAGTGACAGGGTCATGGTAAGCAGTGCTAGCACAGAGCACATCAGCGTGTATCCGCCCCATAGCAGCACCTTCCGCCCAAACCGGTCTATAAGGGTGCTCTGAAAAGCAGAAAACACGGATCATAAATCCTAGTTCTCAAAGGAAATAATTCCTCCTCTCTCCATGTGTTTGTTGCAGAAGACTTGTCTAAATAATACCCATAAATCAATGTAATTTGAGAGTCTCTTAGTTCCTAATGAATTTGATTAGTTTCTTCAAAACTAATTCATTATTAATTAAGCTGGGTTTATTAGTGAACCCTAGGCTGTTATTAGAAAGTTCCCTTTTCTTGCATGCTGACATTTGTCAAATTGTGCACACATACATACACACATCTAATCCAGAACATCAGAAAATCATTATTTTGCAGGGAAAAAAAAGTGAGTCTAAAGACACAAACTCATGCAAATAATTTGGGAAAAAAACTTCTTTTTATCCTGCATGTGGTTTTGCAGAAGCAGGAAGATGTGGCTTAGGTTATGCAAAATTTCTCTGAGCCCAGTTATAAGAAAGGAAAAGCACAGTTGTTGACCACATTAAATTTTTTCTTCAAACTCAAATCTGAAAAGACTTACACACAGTATAGAGGATAAGCATTCACACAACCCAACTCCCAGGGACATGTATGGGATAAGGTATTCCTCAAACTTGGCCGTATGGAATACTTCAAAAGAATAGAAGTATATCTGAAAAATACAAAGAGGAAATGAACCTGTGAAAAACAGTGTTGTAGTTGGGATACAGTTCTAAGCTGATTTAGTAACATTGTCTTTAAGTGGTTTGTAATGCTGCCTAGCGTTGTCTCTGGGGATAAAGAAAGCACTCAACTGCGTTGATTCCACAGAGCTGCAGCGTGGTCATGACAGTCATCAAAATGTAAAGTTGCCAGCGCAAAGATTGCTCTTTTATTACTTCAAGGACACGTAAGGTTTTTGTGCTTGCCATTGCGCCCCTTTCCTTCAAAATGTCATCAATTTCTGCTTGGTGGTCTCCTTCCCCCCAGAGCTTCCTGATGGCTGTAGGGGAGAAAGAGGGAAGTGGATTATTCTACCAGGATAGCTCCATAGGAGTGGTTGCATTAAACCCTTTAGTCTGCTTGTCCATTGGTGTAGGTGCTGGTGCTGGTGCTGCTTCTGCCATCTGGTTGCTGCAGGGGCAGTGGGCAATCAGAAGAATTTTGTCTCCCTGGTTGTCATTATAGCACATCTTTCTAATGTGGAGTTGACCTAACTGTAAACAAAGCAAACATTTAAGTACATTTTATTTAATAATAATAAAAAAAGGGAGCTGCCTGAACCATTTTCTTTAAAAAAAATAAAGCGGTGCCCACCAAGGTGGTAAATGTTAGCCATGCCAATATACGTCTGTGTTTCTTGTCTTCATGGACTAAATGAGGCTGAGTGAGGCCCAGGTTAATACAGACACATAGTCATAGGTACCTCAGCTGTTGTATTTGCAACTGCCTCTGCTCCATGGCACTGCACTGTGCAGTACAGTTCTGCCCTGCCTCTTCTGCAGAGGCTGTCACTGTAACAGAGCAGATGAAGTGAAGTGAGAAAAGCAGACACACTACCTTTCCTGCAGGCTTCCTCATTACCCTTCTGTATCAGGAGGTAGGATGGTGAATCAGGGAAAAATGGGAGGGTAACCAGTTGAACCAATGCTGAAAGTCCACTAGAGGCTAACAACCATGGCCACAAAGCTTCGCTTCCTAAAATCTCCCTGGAAAGTGTATGTGAAACAAAATTATGCTGGAATAATGGAATGAATGTTCAGGAAGTTTTGCTGAGTGATGAAGATTGCTCAGATTCCATTCAAGGGTGCACTGGAGCAAACCCCTGAATTTTAATTTGGCAAATTCCACAATTTTAGCTATTTTTGTTTTTGACAATTTATTTTAAAGGAATTATTTGATATTTTGAAAACCTTTCTAAATATCATATTATGTCCAGAGAGCTGATGAGACTCGTGTGACCACTGCTTGGCCACAGGACTGAAACATCTTGCTACGATTTTTGATATAAGTGCAATGAATTTTGAAGGGGAAATTGGAGAAACAGTGTGAAAATAAGAAGAAATCAGATGAGTAATTAGTTCTCTGCCTCCTATATTTAAAACTATATGTTTTACTCAAATACAATCAAGAATTTTTTCTGGCAGAAGCTAAGGCATGTTTTGGGGAGGATGAGAGTGTTTCTCAGTCAGTCTAGGTGAGAGTGTAAAGTTATAGAAACATTTCTACTTTTAGTGTAACCTGATAGAAAGATTGGAGAATTTACCGTAGTCCAACAACCTGTCCTGTGAGTTTTCCCAGGGTCAGAAAAACAGCAACAGTGGAGTTGGTAAACCCACGCAGCTTCTTGGGTGAAATCTCTCCTACATACTGAGGATGTATATTGAGAGAAAAACCTTGAACATAGAAGAGGAGAACTGACAGTTAAAATATTTAGGAAAGCTTAACTTTTTGACCATTCTCTCTTATATTGTTTCCATTCACTCTGGTATTTAGATTACAATTTCTTACAAAAGAAATTATATCTTTCACTTTTGTTGAGTGCCTGGTATATTTTCTTTAAAAATCGTTCTTCAAGGTTGTCTGTAGAGACAACCCCAGCACAGCAAGTCAGGGGTCTGCAGGCCTTGCAGGCCATAGTGACATGAAGACATACCTGAACCAATGCCATAGAGAAAGCGCCCGACCAGAATCATCTCGAAGGATTTAGATGTTTTACTGAGGGCCATGAAAAGTGCAGCTACCAACATGATCAGGTTGGTGAACATTTGACACTTCTTCCTGGAAAAAAAAAAGACCTTGAGAATTTAGTGTGAAATGAGGACCTCTTGTATTCTTTTGACTACTCTTGCTGTGACAGGAAGCATGGTACAGCCATTCCTACTGTTTTGAGGAATGGCTGAAATAATTTTAACTTTGATTAGTCAAAATGGTTCTTTAAAATGTTAGGATCCTATGGATTTGAATTAATACATTTTTTTAGGTTAGAATTTAAACAGTGGGAACCCTTTGTCAGCATTTCCACAGTACAAGTAGAGAAAAACATTGAAGGGCTGGCCCAGTTTGTTACCAAGATTTTTAAATGTCTATAAGTCCTCATAAAATGTTACTTTTTTCCCCAGGAATAGTCTGAGTCCCCAGGCCTCATTCTAGGATGGCTCATACTAAAGACACTCTTGGCTAAATGGGTGATCTGAGATGGCAGACAGTTTTTTAGAGGCAATTTCATTTCAAAAGTCACTCTGTGGGAATCGTGGGCTGGTGTGTTTACCACCCTGGTGTCTCAGGCTCAAAGTCTTTTGCACTCAGATGTTTTGCTGTGACACTTGTTAGACCAGAGCCCTCTTGCACACATTCAGGATGCACAGAGACTCTGTGTTTAGGCTGTGATTCAGCAATTACCATGTGTTAAATAACTCATGGGAGAAGTGCATGTTCTTGTTTCCAGTCTTGGGAACTCTGTGTGTGGGAGGAGGCAGTGTCCCACAAGAAATTTCTTGGGGGCACTTACCTGTTAAGAAAGAACACAATTGCAGGCAGGCTAAGATGGTTTGCTGAGACCCAAATGAGGGGCCTCTGGATCAGTGTGTTGTGGAGCAGATCTTTAAGTGGGTCACACCAAGAAGATATGTTTGCCAATTTCTCTGCAAATGAAATTAGTGGTGTTACACACAAGGTACCGAGAACAGATCAGACTGGTGAGGAATCCTTCCTTCATCCAGTGGGAAAGAGAGTTTGGACCTGACTTTCAGTAAAATGAATTGCCAAGAAGAGAAATGTCTCTTGGACATTTGTTTTGGTGATGATTATGTCTTTACAGTGAAGTTACAGGCAATTTATTTTTTACTCCTCTCTCCATATTTTCATTCAAGTAGATCTGAATATTGAATGTAATGTCACCACCCAAAAATGAGTGTATTTAAATGGAAATCTGACTTTTCTTTGTCACATAAGGATGTTTTCCAGGTGTTTGAGTAACTGCATATAGTATGTTACAACCCAAGACACACAGCTCCTTTATTGGAGTTTGTAAAGCTTGGGAGACCTCTATAAGAGTGATAGCGGACCTTGAAGAGAACGTGATCCTATGCCACTACTCCCAGAGGCACTGATCTGATGATGTGATGATTGCAGCCTTTACAGAACACAGTTCCCTGGGGAGGACAGATAAATAGGATAGAAGGCTGCTTGAAAAAAGTGGATGCTCCAGGGAACCCAATCAATTTTCTTCAACAGGGCTGCTTCAACCAAGAGGAAGGGATTTATTTGTCCATGTTGGTATTTCCCTGTACTTTCTGACTGCTGAGCTGTTACAAGAAGCACTTACTTTCTGTATTTTGTAGTCAGATAGCCACAGCAGAGGCTTCCCAGGAATCCTCCTATCCCATAAACAGACACAATGAAGGACCACAATAGCATGATTGTCTCAGGATGGAGAGGAGAGCCATGTCGATCTATCCAGGTTTCATTAATAAACTTCCTGATGTGCTGAAAAATAAAATGAGATTTGGCTGGATAATGGGTATAACATTCATTCACATTTGGCTGTTGTACTTAAGATCAAACCTGTGGTTCTACCATTAGATTTATTTTGAGACTATTTTGGTAAAACAAGTTCATTGTGATCACACTGCAAAATCTTCAAGTCTGTATCAGTCAGGAAGCTTCCTGGCAAGCATGCTGAGAGCTCATTTTGTGCCCTTCTTTGGAGGCTTGTACACTACATGGCAAGAGCTTATTTAAAACAGAAAATGCTATCCAGTTCTTTAACAGAAGAAAAGTTCTCAACACATGTGATGTTACTGTTAGCCATAGAAAAGGCCTAGGTATATCAGCTGAATGTTCAGTAAATTTGGGATTTATGGGAAAACAGAGGGCTCAGACTCTCACTTTTGTGTTTTCAGCCTCAGGGAGAGGACTACTTACCACAGAAGGATAGTTGATGACAGAAATATGGAATCCATATGGGAAACTACCACCAATTCCCAGCACTAAGATCATTTGAAGTAGCCCCCAAAACTGAACCTACAAAGCAAAAATAAAATGCTCCATCAGCTGCTCACTACTCTAGTTTTGTGCAAGGCCAGAGACTTCATAGCCTTCTGGAGACACTGGTCCTTCCTCTTTGTCCACTTCAGGTCCTTTTGAATTTAAACATTTTTCAAAATCCCTCTAGTCTGCTGCCAAAGCACGACCATCAGCCACAGCCACAGAAAATAACATGCTGGTATAAGGGTGATAATCCATCACTCTGCTTCCAAGAAGGAAAAGGAGTTTGAAAAGATGTTCCCGACAGTACAACTCTCACTGTATGTCTGCAACATCTGACAAGTTGTCTGGGTAAAGGTGTCAGTCGTGCATGGAGGGAAGAGGGAATCAGTTTCCTTGACTGCAATCGACAGCAACCAATGTACACCTAACCATAATGTATGATGATACGTATCACTTCTTTCCTTTTTAAGATTATGGAAACTCTTGATGGATTATGTTATCTTTTGATGACATGAAGAAAGTAATTTATTTAAATATTTATGTCATGATTTCCTAGCCTTTTGCTATATCATTAATACATTAATTGCTTTGTTAAGTAATCAGAGTGCTTAATATTTAACATTGTTTTTAGTAATTTAGAAGACAAAGTAAAGTAGCATAGTCAGTGGTGGAACAGCCAGAACTGTTGTTAGATTTTTATTTCATTTCATTTCATTTCATTTCATTTCATTTCACTTTCTCTTGTTGCACAGAAAAGACAATGCAATATGATTTTCGCGGCCCCAAGTCCCATTTCTCTTTGTGATGTTTAAACACAGAAAGGAAAGATGATCTCTGTAACAAAGGAATTTAAAATCTTTAAAGAGCCTGAATCTCTAGTATTATGTTATCTTTGTCTTTTGTAAGTCAGAGGCCTGAGATGTCAGCAGATACTCACCAGGTTGGAGAAGAAGGCAGCCATCTTCTGTGAAAGAGCCCGTGACTGTTGCTCACTGGCTGCTACCTGCCAAAGTAACCAAATGCTCACATTATGCAACAGCAGTATCAGTGAACTAGTCCCATGTTACTGAAGTTAAATTTTACTTCAGAGGTTTTTAAGTTAATTGCACATATTTCAGCTGTCGTACAAAGTTTAGGATTGTTGGATTAAATATTTCAACCAATGGTTATGTCTAGCCCAAGTAAACAGGATGGTGTCCCTTGCAGGGAACCTGTATACTTCATGAACTCTGTCTTCTGCTAGGTGGACAGGGGACCAAGAAAACAATTTTAAACAGGATTTGCATCATCATAACCTGCTCAGCTTTCAGTATACGTGAGAAACATAGAGACAAAGTTCTCTGTTGGGAGTCTTAGATGGGGCTTGGACAGTGAATTCCAGGACTTTGACATGTAATAGAAAGGAGCTGTTCTCTCTTCAGGTGACTGCAACTGGAGCATATTGTAACTTAATCATTACTGGAAGGAACTGAACTACTCCATGGTTTTGAAATGGAGTGCAAACTTAACAATTCTACTGTGGTGCACCAGGCTTGACCAGCTAAGTATTTAGTAGATGATTTTCCTTTGCTAGTAAAGAGAAAGATTCATCATGCACAGGTTTGTCTGGCATTTCCGCTAGTCAGTATACTTATTTCTGTGTCTGCAATGAAAAATAAGGTTGTTTTGAAACTATTTTGTAACCTCTGCAGCTGGATTGATGTCTATGAGAGAAAATTCTCAGGCTTTAACTTCAGTTATTTCACATTTAAGAGGGTCTTGAATGTACTCAGTTGGTAAGTGGCTTAGTTATCACTTGCCATTTACACTTCAGTTAAAGGAGAGGATGAAGGAACCATAAAGGGCTTACTTGATGCAAGCAGTCATATTTACTAGAAAATATTTCATATGCAAAGCATATTCCTAGATTCTCTAGCTAAGGTTTGAATATGGCACCACCCAGCCATATTTCCTGCCACTTTTGAGCCTCATCATGATCTTGACTTTGCTGTTGATTTGTGCTGAGAGCTCGTGGAAGGATTTTCTTCAGTTTAGGTTCTCCAGCAGATAAGCTGTTGTCAGAGCACAAATGAGACTATCTCTTTGATGTTAAGAATTCATTTCCTTTTCTGTAAAATTATACCAAGTTGAAGCAACATGATGTAGATCTGCCAAAAGGACGAAATTTCATGTTAGCTGCTGGTATCTGCCTCGCTCAGATGATATTGGGAGGACACAACAATAGGCAATAAAATGTAGATTTCAGCATGGGGCACTCCTTCTCAAATGAAGCCTTTTGCACATATTTTCTAATGTTTTAATTTACTCACTTCTACTTAGTGTATTTATACTTATTGGAACTTATACTTTTTGCCCTTGGACTTTAATTTAGTATTCCTACTTGGGGTAGATTGAATCTTCCTCCCATAACTCCCTTACTGTGTAATGACTTTTACATTTATGGTGATTAGTGACTGTACTGCTTGTGTGCTGTTATTGCTTAGACTGTTCTGAGCCCCCTTTTATTAGATGTGCAGTTTCATAATTAGTGCTAACAAGTAGTTAGCAGATATCTTGCAGATATCCTTTAGTCAGATTTGTGCTCAGGACAGTAAATCTCATAGCATCAGGTCATTTAGTCACTTATCTTGCAATTTTACAATGCTCCAGTCATGTGTGACACATATTCAAAGCTGTGCTAAGCCTTCCTTAATACAGACCCATATTTTTTGTGTCCAGCTGACAGAAGTTCACTGATACATTTTTAAAGTTTTTATATCTGCCTCAATTAGTGTTTGAGACATATCTTACCTATCAACTGATGTCTCTGGAAGAAAATGTGCATGTAGTTTTCCTGCATTAGTATCCTCTTTTTCCCTGTCACCTCCCATGTATATTTGAAGCATACCTTTTGCTGTTTCATCCCTTGACCACACTGTCCCCACAACACAGCTCTTGCTCCACTGAGCACAGGCAAAGGTTGACCTGTGCTTCACATGGCTGTTCCACTTTGTTGTCACAGTAATGTTCCACAGGGCATCACTGGCTTCCTGGTGAGGGTCTTATGGGAAAGGTTTTCCTAAAGAACACCTAATGAATAACTGAGATCAGAGAAGTGACTCACTAAAGAGTCTCTCATCAATGCTGCACAATGCCACTCTGCTCTTGTTTCTAAAGATTTCAGGGATTGTTGTAACAGAATGGTGTTTTCAGAATGACTGGTAGGGAAGAGAGAATTCTGTTTTGCAAAAAATTGGTATTTCTTTTCTGTATGGGTAGCTGTCTTCAGATGACTGGTACTTTTAAATCACATTAGACGTATATAGAACACTACAAAATTATTGAATTTTCTGACCTTAGCACACTTCAAATTTCATAGATATATAGTTCTATTTATGTAGTTATATTTAGGGAGATACCTGAAGTGTCACTCTACTAAAGACAGGAAAAATGAAAAACCCCAGTCAGGGAAGGGTATGCACATCAACAACTTTTTCTAGTCAGCTGCCCCTGAGGAGGTCATGATGTGCGGAAAGAAATGCTTGTGGAGGCCAGAAGTTTTTTACAAGTCAATCTGACATTTTTATTATGGCTACCATTTGCAATTAAAAATAAGCAGCAGTTAAGATGAACAATTACATTCTTATTTTGATTAACCTTATTTGAGTTGAAGTAAATATGCCAGTCAAAGCAACAGCAGAGGTAAACCCACTTATTTTACTGTGCAAGTCTAGAGTTTGGACTTTAAATTGTATAGTGTGCTTCATAGCAAGCCTTAGCTTTGTCCATGTTCTTCCTAATAGTAACGCTTTCCTTCTATGACCGTGTGAGCCTCTCCTTAATAAAGGGAAACACACAGAAAATTAGACATCTTCTAAAGAAAAGAAAAGTCCCACGGACCTGTGTATTTCAAAAAACGTTTCTTATTAAATCAGTTCCAGTCTGAGGCAATTCTTCTGGAGTAAAGTGGTTCCACGTAGCCAAAAGTGGCACAAGCAAAATAGCAGTTCAGTTGCTGTGGGATTCACAGCCCTTGAGATATCTGTTGGAATTCTACTCCTGGAGGAGGAGCTACAGACTTGAGATGACAGCAGTGATGGGCAGGATAGCACAGAGTATCTAAAATGATTGCATATGCTTGGGGTTTATGGTAACTGGATGTTATCCATCAGCCCTTTAGCTCTATTATGCTGAAAGGCAATCTTGAATGGTTGAAGTCTGTCAAACTGGATACTACACAAGGACAACATGGCACTTTGTATGGGAACCTGGCAAGGTTTGGTTATTCAGTTGAATCTAGAGAAACAAAGAATTTATCTCCTATTCCACTAATTTTTTTCTTTAATCTGTTATGGATTGAACACCAGCCAGAGATAGCAAGCCAAGAACTTCACTGTTCCCATTTCAGCACTGTAAAAACATATTCAGAAATCATAGAGAGAGAGGATTGCAGGTCTTTCCTTTCTCTGTGGTCAGCAGAGTGTTTATAAATTCTACATGTAGTTTCAGTGTGTATTAGTTTCTCTGTTAAGAAGAGATTTACACATCAGCACATTAAGCCAAAATGCTCATGATTTACACATTAGTATCAGCCCTTATCCCTTTCCAGAGCTGCCCAGAGTGGAGTGCTTGAGAGAGAAGCTGGTTTGGCAAAATGGGAACCATGTAAGTGACAGACAGGAAAGCTGACAGTCCGTTTGGAGCAATATGTTAGTCAGAAAATGGCAAATGTCTCTTTTTTTTTCTACTTTTTTACAAAAACCTGATTCCCCCTTACGGCCGGTCAAAGCCTGGTGCAGAAAGTATAATCCTCTGTGACATGATTTGGAGCTGCTGGAATATGCTTGTTTCTGAAGTTTAACTTGTTGAATTCTTCTGTGATTTCCACGATTGATTTCCCTTTTGTTTCTGGAAGGAACAGGTGGATAATTATCCCTGAAGTGAAAAGTACCACCATAAAGATGAGGAAGCAGAAGTGCTTGAGTCTTTCCTGCAGGGAAGAACAAAGTGAGAAAGAGAGCAAGATGAGCATATCTTTGCTTTAGTCACTTTCTAGGCACATTTTTTGTATTTGGGTCCCAAAGTATTTTGAATTTGATAAGGAATTCTTTCCATTTTGACCTTTGACAAATATTTCAGTCTGAATAAGTATCTTGGGCAAACCAGGGCCCTTCAGTTGCAGAAGTGGACTTGGTAGAGCAGGTTGCAAGAGCACTCCAGACTGACAACACTGTCATCTCTGCTGCTCATCCTCCTGCTCCCTAGCTGACTGGAGCTGAGTGCCTTGGGGAGTGTCCCAGGCAAAGGCACTCACCACAATGAATGGGAAGGTTGTGCCAATCACAAATACTCCCAGCCAGTTGAGAACTGCACTGATCACAAAGGCAGGAGGTCTGCAGGAAAGCTTGAAAATTTCAACCCTGGTGGAAACTGTGGCACCACCTGAAAGGAAAGAAGAGTAAGAATTGTTATTTGTTAATCTGTCTGGCTTCGACATTTGGATTGAGTGTTACTGTTGTTACACGGTCAGCAGATAGATGCTACTATCATGGACTGGCATGAGTATGAGAATTGCGTAGTGACATGGAGTATGTAGCTCTTTTTTACAAAAGAAAATGTTTGTGGCATCTAATAAACTGCTAGACATCAGTTTATTAAGGTGGTAAAATACTCAAATAAATTTTTGGGGAGATCCGAGAATTAAGTAGTTGACACTTGAGAAAGCCTGACATCCTCTCATGAAAGAAGATGTGTCGGGATGGAATGACAATTATTGTTGCTAAAAGAATTCCCAGTGTGATTCTGCTAGATCACCAATGAGTGATCTTCCCAGATTTACTTCCTGGGCATTTCAGTTATGTTTTGAAGTCATAGGACTTCAACTGCTTTGAGTTAGGAAAATAATTCAACCCTGCCATATGGGAAGGCAAATATTTTAAAAATTATTAGCCTTTATAAAATAAAATGTAATGAGTAGCAGGCAATAAATGCTAGGAAAAAAATTACTCCAAAGTAAGT
Source organism: Orthonyx spaldingii (assembly GCA_013397795.1). Lineage (NCBI taxonomy): Eukaryota > Metazoa > Chordata > Aves > Passeriformes > Orthonychidae > Orthonyx > Orthonyx spaldingii. The sequence continues at coordinate 115,865 of VZTJ01004863.1, read as the reverse complement.
CTTCTGCACTGCTGTCTATGTGGGATAAGGCGTAACATTGTACAACAGTGAATTTAAAAGAACTCTTGCTTATCTTTTCCTCTTTTTTTCCCTAGCATTTAAAAAAAATCCTTTAGCCATCTGCTTTTGCTCTATTTTTGCTGTATTTTTTCCAGTGTGTTCCTTTCCTCTTGTTAGTAAAACACAAACCTGATGGTATTGAATTTTATGTCCAATGAATAATTGGACCCACAATGTTTAAATTACTACAAGATTATGTTAGATGAATTTACTTATGCTAAATATTATGCAATATAATGCAGTATTTATATAATATAATAACCCTATTAATAAGCTCACATGACTCAATTCCCTTATTTCCTTTGATTGAGAACTTACCTGGCCCAACTGCAAAGACAACTGAAAACAGGATAATGAGAGCAAGACTGCAGTATGGCATCCAGAAGTACCAGTCCTGAGGGGAAAAAAGCCCATAACAAACTTCTGGTTGAAAACGGTTAATAGCCCTAGGTGAAGAAGGTTCCTTCTTTTCCAACACTCCAGAAAGAAATATTCAGTGTGTGGGAACTGAGAGATGTGAGTGCTTTACTCTGTGGATGGAGCAGTTGAGGTCCTTGTTAGGTGAGCAGAGACACAGCTCTGCCAGTGCAGAGCAGCTGCAAACCTAGGAAGGCTTCAATTAAACAAAATCTGAAGAGTACTTTCGCACTCTGTCCTTCTTTCTTTTTGACCTCATAGTGCTTCCTCCTATCCTTAGAGATATGAGAAGGACAAATCACATCTTTTTTCACTTTTGTTAAGTTATAGATTTAATAACTGGTGCTGAAAAAGAAATTTTCTAGATCTTAGTCAAGGAGAAATGAGACTCGATGTTTTAGGAAAAAAAGATTTCTCTTTCCTATGTTTTGAAAGCCTTCATGAATGAAACAAAAACTGAAGTCTGCTGCCACCTTGCTTCCAGGCTAATTTTTCAGTGTATCTATAGAGTAGCTCTGGATGAGTACTGGTAACCCAGGTGATTTGCTTCTGAAGAAGCTACAGCAAAGACACAGAGGTGACATTGTTCAAGAGGTGAACTGGTCTCCAGTCTGTGAATAGATAATGTCTTCCCACAATTATCTGCAACAAAGTTCAATTTCAAATTAACGGATGCAAAAACTCTGGGGTTTTGTTGTTACTTGTTTAAAATGGCATGAATAGAAAGGGCCATTTTCCTAGGACGGTCTTGTGACCTGTGCTGGCTGGTGTTTGGTACTTGCAGTCTGATGAAATGAGGATCCAGTCTCCCACTGTTTTATATGCTCCTTGTTAAGGTCATGGGATCATCTTGAAAGGAAGGCAGGAGTACAAGAGACTACTCTCTAAGAAAGAGTTTAATCCTATGTATAGACAAGCTTGACCTAAGCCTCACTTTCCTTTCTCAGTAGTCTGGTCCTGCCAGTGAGCTTTAGATCAGAAATAGAATAAACAGAGAAATTTGCTGTGAGCAGAACTTCCTTACCTGTAGAGAGAGAGTCACGGTGATAGCAGCTAGCAGTGAACCCATGATCCAGTAGCCTCCTCTTAGGAGCACTTTCCTGCCCAGTCGCTCAATGATGGAGCTCTGAAGAACAGAAATCACATCAGTACCAGTGCTGGAGAGCAAATTGTGTCCCATTCCCCTGGCAACGTGACTTACACAGACTACAGCAGCTACGAGTTCAGAGAGTCCAATAGAAAGGGTCATATAGGAGGCCATTTTTTCATCAAAGCCAGCTGCCTGAAGGACTTCAAATGTATAAAAATAAATCTGAAAAAAAATGCCATAAAACAGTAAGAGAAGAAAATAATTGATTTCTTACCCGAACCTGCATGACGCTGCCCTAGATATGAGCTGCTAACCAGGGAGCATGCAGCTCAGCTTTGGAGTGAGCTAGAATTCTTCACTCTTTTTGGTAGTACTCACTTTATCAGCAGACAAAAATACTATCAAAATGTATTAATTAATTAATTATATTAAATAATTATCTAATTAATTAATTAGATAAAAGATAAAATGCTGGGATAATTGGGCCTCCAGCTACTACAATGCAATTAGGTTTGCAGAATCCTGATTTAGGTGCTTTCAGAAACAGCCAGGTTTCTGAAAAGGTATCATGTTTTCAGAGCCCATCCAAAAATATCATTGTTGGATATTCTCAAGAAAGAAGGGAGTGGGTTATGGAGTCATGAGGGGGTAAAACAAACATCTTTTCAAGTATCACCTCCAGTGTTTGAAGATATGCTGAGGTGATAAAGGTTCCAGTTTAAGTTGTGCTAGATTCAGCTATGTATTTCCTTTATAAATGCTGCTGCATCAAGATATTAGAGGCAGGAGGGTCATGCAGGCATTTGCAAAGCTGTGTCTTCAAAAGGATGGCAGAAAAGCGCTGCTGTGAGAAGGAGCAGAGTTGCAGAAGCTGCAGAACAGGGAGCATGCTTGTTGTTAGCTTTAAGGGCAGAGTGAACAGACTGCCACCCCAACATCTCAGGGGACAAATGGTAGCAGTTGCAGTGAACAGTCACATAAAATTACAGATTTTGCCAGTGGAGGGTGGGTTCATTCATAAGAGTGAGTTCTGAAGCCCTGCAACGGCTCCCAAAAGTGGCTGTTCAATGAGCCTAACTACAGAGGTAGGTAACTCCAGCAAGGAGCAAGAGCTGGGCAGAGGGATGTCACATGGAGAGCCCAGCCAAGCTTTGTGGCTGCTGCTGCCCTGTGGAATGGCTGGCAGACAGCAAGGTTTGGTCTGAGAAGCCTGAGAAATACGGAGGAAGCTCCTGTGAGCCATGGTATCTTGAGACTTTAAGGGGGAAATACACTCAACTGCATTGATGCCACATAGCTGAATTGTGGCGGTCAGAATAACTATCATGTACAGCTGCCAACGGAAAGCTGGTTCTTTCACTAGTTCCAGGACACTCAAGATCTTGGTGTTTTTCATTGTTGCCTTCTCTTTCATGATGTCATCAATCTCTGCTTGGTGTTGGCCTTCACCCCAAAGCTGCCTTATGGCTGTGAAGAAGGAGAGCGAGACCTGCCATGTTAATTCGGCTCTGTTTGTTCCCTAAGAAGTTTTCTGAGTAGGTGACACAAGTGTCTGGTGGCCCAGCGTGCATGGGCTGGGGCTGTGCTGAGGGGCAGAGATGTCTTACAGGGTGTTCCAGAGCCCCGATGCCCTCCTGCACAGTAGGACCTGCTGTGACAGAGGGGCCTAGTGGGGTGCACAGTGGCTCCCTCCCTGCCCGTGGGGCCACTTTTCTGCCTTCCTCCTTTTCTCAGGGTGTGAGCAGGGTACACAGACAACAACCAGAGCTAAGGGGTGCCCAGTGGAGACCTGCAGTGCAAACAGCTATTTTTCATTTATCATTTAGCATTAATCATCAGACTGACAGTGCAGGTGGTGTCAGCTGAACGCGAAAGGTTTTGTAACAGAGCTGTAGAGGGAAGAAGTTTCATGGTCTATGTGGGGACCACAACAAAATTGGACTTAGTAGGTATTCACAGAGCTGTGTTGGAAATGAGCAGGGAGAAATTTTATCCTATTTATTTCTTTCCATATGGGGAAAGCAAACATCACAAAATAATTCTAAGTCAAGAAAGGACCAGGAACCTGAATCCCTCAGTTACCTTTTTTGCAGCCTTCCTGGTCTCCTTTATGCATGAGAAGATATGGTGGGGATTCTGGGAAGAAGGGAAGTGTGACCAGCTGGACCAGTGCTGGGAATCCACAGGAGGCCATCAGCATAGGCCACAGGGACTGGCTGCCCAGCAGCTCCCTGGTGGGGATAAAATGTGTGTGTAGAGTAAAAGTTCATTGCATTGGTTTTGAGGAGACAAAGGAATGGATAGAAAAGCAGAGGAAGAAGCAAAAGGTAGAAGAGATCCAGAAATTAATTATGTGAGTAATCAATTGCATTATACCTTTGTCCTGAAATTTGCCCTATGGCTTTTCCCAACGACCAAAAGAAAGAGGAAGTAGAGTTTGCAAATCCACGTAGCTTCCTAGGGGAAATTTCTCCAACATATTGGTGATGTAAAGGAACACAAAGACCTTGAGGTAAAGAAGGAATTATGGGAGAGAAGAAAGAAGACATAACCATTGGAAATAAATCTGGATGTAAATAATTAAGCATTGCAGAATACAGCTGTCTCTGGCACATACCTCAATCCACATGTGAGATTTTTCAGTACTAGATTTTTTAACTCTTTCTACAAAAGTATTGGTCATCTTTGCAGAGTGCAGTTTCCTGATCTTAAGAAATGTACAGTTTTCCCTTTAAAGTGTAAGTGTAGCCTCATCATAAGATCTCCTGTGAGCCTTAGCATATTTTAAAGGACACAGAGTATGCAAGTGCTGAATAACTAAACACTTTTTATGCTTGCACTTGACCCACATAATCTCAACCTTTTCTGACATAATGCTATTGAAGAGCTGTATGGTATCTCCATGGCAAATTAAAGCATACAGTGCTATAGTCAATGTTGATTTGTATGTGATTTAGGTGGAGACATGAGTACTTCTTTTCTGCTATCCAGCAATAATTTTTATGATTTCAGGCAGACTTGATGTTTCCAGTTATTATCTCAGACATGCTGAATACTAGTCTGGGAACAAGAGCTTTTTCCTGATATGGTGGTCACAGCTCCTTTTATCTGTTTCAAATGCAACATGTTCTTCTCTTGGCTGAATGTGATGGCAAAGCAATATCTTTTGATTGCAATCTCTAACAGAAATCATGTTTTGGAGTGAGGCATGATGCAGATTCTAGACCAGAGCAGGGCCCCTGTGGGTAAGTTGTTCTCAAATTGCAACCATAGCTCTTCAACACAACTGTATGTCAGAGAAGCAATGGACAAAATCTGGTTATTTGAAAAATAGGCATTAACTTCTAAGTTAACTCTTTAATAAGTTAAAATAGACATCCCTGTGAATATGCAAACAGTGGGAAAGCAAGTTCTGTATAGGGGAAAAATACAAAAAATACTGATACTAGCACAGGATGTTTTCACTGCCTGTAGTCCATTTGCCAGGAGTGATTTTGCTTTATTAAGCCCAGATCTTTGTACTAACCCCAAGGACTTACTATTTCGAATACTCCCCTTATGAAAATACTAGCTTTATGCATATAATTTTCAGCACTGCTAGCCACATTTAAGAAAATAATATACTATTTTATATTATTATATTATATTAATTATAATTTATATTATACAAATATAAATTATATATTAGTATAAATTTATATAATTTATATTATACTAATTTTTATATTATTATACTATTCTATAAAATTTAGGAAAATATATATAATATATATTTTTCCTTCAGAAAAAAAAACCCTTGTTTCATTGAAAACATTTCTGACATCACTGAATATTCATACACTTAGCAAAGCTGCATTTCATTTTGTATCAGTGAAATTAGTAATAATTATGCTTTTTAGTGCAGGGAGTTATCGAAAATCTTCTTACAAAAGATCACTGACTTCAAGATTTTGTTTTCTTAGTGAAGGCTTATTATTTACTTTGAATAGAGATGTACAATTTTGTGAGATCCTGCTGACCTGTGGGAGAAATCACTTACCTGCACTCACTCCACACATGAAACGTCCAATCAGAATCATCTCAAAGGACTGGGCTATTTTACTGCAGCCCATGATGGATGCTGCCACTATCATGAGCACGTTGTTGCACAAGAGACATTTCTTTCTGTAAGTGCAAGAAAGTGAAAAGATTTTTTGTGACTCAGAAAGGAAATGGCACTTAATGCCCTGCAGGAAGTCCTGGCTGAAATTGTCTTGCTAGTTTTGTGAAATTATACATATGTGGTCCAGGACAAAATAAGCATTGAGTACTCTGGACTCATGGTGCGCCTTGGCACTGGCTGGACCTGGGAGTTTGGGAACACTCCTGGGTTGTGTAGCAGAGAAAAGTCTGAACACTTTTCTGCACTTGATCATCCATTGTGAAACACATTGTAGCACTAAGAAGGATCTCAATGCTTCTGTACTTTGCAAGAACCCATTCACCACTTCCAAGAACCCATTCTGACTTCAGCCAGGCACTGCCTTTCCTCATTGCCGAGATTAACCCAATCTGAGTAACTGTGCCTGGTGTGACAGGCTGGCAGCACAGCTGATTAGTCCATGCCAGAGGACATGGGCAGGAAGCAGGAAACTCAGCTGACACCACAGCTAAGCTGGCTGTGCCACAGCCATGACTAAGTCTAAAAGTCTGTCTTGTTTAACACCTTGGCAATCATTTCCTTAAGCTAAGATTCAATCGACAAATTGTCTTTAAACATACATACTTGCCAAATTTGACAGTGAGGTATCTACTTCCTGAAGAACCCAAGAGACCTCCTATACCAAAGATGGACACGGTGATAGACCACAGGAACAAGAGGTTGTCCTGTTGGATGGGATAGCCATATCGCTCCAGCCAAGTTTCATTAATGAAAGCCTTAACGTGCTGAGACAGAAAAAGAATTTTCATTAACAATACCAGTGACAGCAGTGCAGGTATTTTATTATATTTACAAAATAATTTTGTTGTTTCAGCTAAAGTTATTATTTCATATGGACTTTTAAAGTATATATTAACTAACAGACACAGAGTGCGCCATGCTTGTTCTGCCATTACAAATTCAGTCTTTGGGTTTTTTATCCTTGAAATCTGAGGAACCGAGGCATGGACTGGTGCTAAAGAATAGTGTTAACAGTACTACGAAGTTCTGCAAATGAGTTATGAGTTTTCTCTCACATACCTGCCAAGAATGTGACATTACACCGTGCCTGTTCGGTGCAGTTCCTGAATACTTTTTCACTCAGAACTCTGGCTCTGAAGCCAGAAAATAATGCTTTTCCCAAAAGGTGATGTCTAGAAAATAATGATATCTTCCCTCTAGACTTCAGTGCTTTTAATAGAAGTTTTACCTGTGATCAGTGGAGAGAAGCAGACATTTTCCTACAGCATGTCTCACTTGTTCTATTTTTCTGTGAGGATGGATAACCATAAAAATATCAACTGAAATCACTGAAGTAGGCACATGTGCTATAAGATTTTAGGGGAGGCAGACGCCACCCTAGTCAGTGCGTGTCTTCTGAGGAACAGTTCTATTAACAACAACTTGCAGATCTCTCTTTTCTTTTGTTTGCAATACTTTGACATGTTCTGCTTTTCATGATAGCATAGCATAGCAAATGGGAAATGAGAAAACCGTGACTAAACCCTTTCTGAATGCCAGAGGAACCTCCTCAGGCAGCAACATAGACCCAGTGCTCACATTAACCGGTGTGCCATGTGCATCTTTGCCTACCTGAGACATGTAGGTGATGGTAGAAATTTGAAAGCCAATTTGGAATGTACCACCAATCCCCAGGACAGTGATCATTTGAAAGAGCCCCTGGTACTGTACCTGCAGAAGTAGAACAAAATCTTCTTAAGGTTGTAGCCACATCAGGTAGTTCTCACAATGTAACTTTCACTCTCCAGAAACATCTCATTTGTTGAGGGGATTTTCAGGTAGGAATGTTCCCTCTGTTTGCCCTGGCGTGAGACGTACATCCTCCTGTGATTTCCCTACGTCCAAGTCAAGGAAGTACAGCTTCCACAAACACATTTGTCAAGGCACCACAACTGCTGGCATCCAGTCCTGTTCCCTGCCACTCAAAACCTCTGCCTGCTATGTTTTGCACTAAATAATTAAATGTATTTAACAAAGCACTTTTTTTAAATCAGGTGAGCAAAGCAATTTGTGTTTGTAGATAAGCAAATATTTTCCAGTCAATGAAAATATTTAAGAAACATTAACTTATTGGTAAAAATATGACAAAGATGGATGGCAGAGCATATGAAGTGCTTTAATGCCTCAAAATAGTGGGCAGAACCACTCCCAAGATGTTTGTAGTGAACAGGAGCCTTATTGTTTTTACCAAGATATCGATTTTGTTTTCTTTAAAACCCCAGTAGCACACAAAAATGTCACAGATGTAAAGTACCCCACCAAATACTTACCAGGTTCGATAGGAAGTTGGTCATCTCTGGCTGAGGGCTGGTTGTCCAGTGTGTGATGGGTCTTTGTCATCTCAGGCTTGTGTCTCTCTGTCTCCTGCCTGCTGGCACAGCAGTGGGCATTTGGCTTCAGGGATCAGAGTTAAATTTTCACTATTTCATCTTCACTCACTTGTATTTACTTTTACTGGCCAAAGTTTACTCTGCCAGGTTAAATATTTTAGGGAATAATTACATCTAGTCCAGTTTCTAGGGAGAAGGTTTCAAAGCAGAGGAAATTTGCATCTGGGGACTAGTGAGGGCTTTGGAAAGGGAAACGAGAAGAGTTCAGGCAAAACAATCCAAACAGTTTTCCAGGAACAGTAAAATGCTTTACTTTTATGATACAGACTGGTGCATATATCTGCCATAATCTGCAGAAAGCAAAAAGTAGCTGGTACAAGGCTTAGGTACTGTTATTTATTAATGAGTAAAGTATGTGGTGTTCTGTTTCAGATTCTTTGATAAAGTAAATATTGAAATTAGAGGGAAAATAGGCAAATTTCAAAGCCTAATTTTGCTGTTCTGACCTTATTAATCAGTTACACTGTGCTGAGGAAGGGTATTTGTCGTCTGGTGTTTATGGGGATGTTTGTCGACCAGGTGTAGCAAAAAAGAAGTAAGAGACTAAGACTCATTAAAGTTGTCAAGGTAAATGAACTGTAGTTCTACATAGCTTCCACTGGAGCCAGCACTTGGAAAAAAGGGGTCGGTTTGCCTGGGGCTTTCATGTATGCTGGATGCCCTGTGCTTTTCTTCCCTTCAAAGTCTTCTGCTCACTCTCCTTATGGCAGGGGACTGTCCCCTGCCCTTTATCCTCAGCCTGCAGGCAGCCCCGGGGCCACACAGCTATCCCTAACTGTGGTGGGAGTCGCCGGGAACAATTTCACACCTCCCAGAGGGCGGGGGGGGGTGGGATGCACGGAGACCCCAAGACCCTGCAGCAGGTCGCTCCTGTTAGGAAAATTAAGCCACGATGCCAGAGGTTTATGTCCATAAAGAAGACAGAGGAGTCCTGTAACTTTATTCGAATAAAGGGAGAGGCCATGGGGCATTTCCCATGGAGTCTCCCAAATTGTTGGGGCATGCAGCCCCCTTTTTATCCTAAGTTTCCAGTCACATCAGCCTTTTTCTTTTCCCCAAAGGCCGAGGTACTCAGAAGGTATAGACTTCCCGAATCATCTACTCTATGCCCCACTCTAATGTGCATCCCCCCTTTTGTTATATAAAATAAAGTAAAGCTATTCACAATTCTCTTAAGTCTTTGTTCTCTTGCTCTAGGTTCAGGAATTTAACACGACCTTGGCTGAGCAACAGTCTGTGTTGATTAGTAACAGTTTCTAGAGCTAATAGTTTCTTCTGTTACTTCACTATCTCTAAGTTCCTAGCCCTGTCTATGAGGAGATTTACATGGTCTGTTGTAAAGACACATTCACCTTACTCCTTTCACTCCCACACCTTCTTGGCTGTGAGGTGGCTCCCACTGGCACTGTACCCACACACAAGTCATGCACACACCCCCCCCTCGCACACACATACACATACCCCCCACACCCCGGCACACTCCCTCCCACACACTGCCTTTTCTCCACTGCCTTGCATTGACTTGCTCATCCATCCCCCCCACCCATTTGTTTATGTCTGGACTTGTCTTTCCTCTCCTCCTAGGACTCATGTTGCCTTGCCTTGCAAAGCCACCACTTGCCTTGCCTTGCCTTACTTTGTTCACCCCTACCCCACCTGAATTTCAAGACCCCTGTTTTGTGACATTCCACGGCCTTGCCCTGCCCTGTTTGCTCCTCCTGTGGCTCTCAAAGTTCTCATGTATCCCCAGTGTTTCAGGACCACGAGAGGAAGCCCAGGGGAGGACACATGCTGCCACTCATCTGTCTGGGCAGCTTTTGTCTGGAACCAATCCTTGCATGTCTTTAATTTTGGATGGGCAATTCACATTTTGCCCATGAGCTCTGCCACCAGAATGACAGTTCTTTTGCATACAAAGGAAAGCAAGTAGCCCCAAGTGTCTTAGGTGCACATAAGAGATGGCCCATGCGGGATCAAGGCATGAGAGTCTGTCCTGACCACTTTCGTGCACCAGCGATTAGTCAATGTACCTCTCACCTGCCTTGCCTTCCCTTGCCTTGGCAACCCAACAGTTGCCTTGTCTTGTCCAACTAACCCTCCCTAGCCTTGCATTCCCACTTCCATGCTCATGTCCCACCCTTGACCTGCCTACTGCTTTCCTCCAGGGCCTTGCCTTGCCTAGCCCTTCCTGTTTCTTCCTGGCCCATCTATCACTGGACTTCCCTTCCTACCCCCAGCCTTGCCTAGAACTTCTGGGCCTTCTCTCGCCTACCACTCCATTTGCTTTCCCCTCACTGCTCTGGCCTTGCTACCTCTCCCTTGTGCTGCCTACAATTGCTGACATGTGGTTTGCATTGCCTTGCCTGTATGGAAGGCAAGGTGAAGGGTGGTAGGCAAGGCAAAGCAAAGCAAGGAAGTTGTAGGTAGGGTGAGGCAAGACAGACTTAGCCAAGGGAGGCAAAGAAAGCATAGGCTAGGAAAAACTAGGCAAGGTGCTGAAGGCAAGGCAAGGCCAAGTGACTCAGAGTGCCTTTCCTTTGGAAGCAAAGCACATAGTGCCAGTGTTGCTGGAGCAGATGTTGAGGTATCATGGGGAGGAATAGCCCAGCAAGACGTTTCTCTCCTCGCCCCTTCTGTGGAGGAGCAATTGCTGGATGTGTGCAGTACTGGAGGGGGTATGCAACTTTCGCTTGGCAAGTTCCTGAATGAGAACAGCAATGCTTTCTCATGGCAAGGGAAGCACATAGCCCCAGTGTTGGTGGTGCTGATAAGAAGTTGCCTCGGGGAGGTGAAGGGCAACAGTAACCTTCTGTCCTGGCATATTTGGTGCGGAAGCACTGCCTCAATTCCTATCATTATGGAGTTGGTATCCATCTTTGGAAAGTCGTCTCCTGAAAGATTCCATTTGGTGTGTGGTTTCTGCTTCTCAAAGGTGGCCTTCTGAAATTCTGGCAGCACATGTCTTTTGGACAAGGTAAGCAGCTACGCTGAGTCTTGGTGTGCAGCTGATCTAGTGCCCCAGGCAGGTAATGCCCGGTAAGGGTGTTCCAGCATCTTTGTATGGGATCAGTCCCTGGATGTGTTGTATTTTGGAGGGGGACATGCCATTTCTTTTGAGATGGGTTTACAGTTCCTCTCTTTGGCAAAGAAAGCAAGTTTGTATCTGCTGATTGGGTGCTCTTAGTGAATTTAAACGGTTTTGTCAATAGCCAGTTCTCTGGGTTAGAGCAGTGGAACTGTCAGTGGAGTGCAAACAGCGAGCTGTTGAGTTTTTTTGTCCTGGGAGCTTTAATGTGTCATCAGTCCCTCATGCCCTTCCGTTTGGACCCTGACTGTGAGAATGAAGGCTTAGGATGGTACCTAGAGCTGAGAAGGAAAGTGCCGATAACACGGTGTGTGCTGCTGAATCGATGGGTACAGTTGTAGGCAGCCAGAGCTTTCTCAGCTGGCACTTTTGTGAGCTCTGTTTTTGCCAGATGTTTTTGTGTTTGTTAGCATACTGTGTGAGAGTGAAAAGCTTTGTTAGGGCAAAGGAGTTCGAATTGCCGTTTGAGTGTGGTGCAAATAAGAGTTTGAGCTTAGAAGAAGAAGATCAGGGAAATCTTTTTGTCGTGACGCGGTTGATTTGAGAGCAGGGATGTTTCCAACTCGACTCTGCCCTTGGAGTGGTTTTGCGCTGGGCTCGGTGCGCTTCCTTCCTTTGCAAGCCGGCAGCACCATCGCGTGGTTGTTTTCATGAGCTCTGACAGTGCCCAGGAAAAAGACAAGCGCTTTCTGGCCAGGCCCCATTTGTGTGCGACTCAGTTTTATAAAATCAAGCTAAAACACATTTTACTACAAGTAAAGTAAAAAAAGGAGTTAAGAGAAAATTAAAACTTCAAGTTTAAGCAAAGATTTCATCAAATAATAACATCCAAGATCAAATACAAACAAAGGAAAGGAGCAAGCATTATGTTTTTTGCCTTCACCCAAACCTTTCTTTTTTTAACTAGCATTTTTATTTACATATTTATACTAAGTTGAAATGGTCTAATAAATTTTCTAAGATTTCCATAGTGAAACCTGACAAAGAACTTTAAAAAAGTCTCAAATACATAAAAAGGTATCGGTGTGGATGTCACTCCACCTCATTTCCCCAAATGTCATTGTACACCCATCTCCAACATATGGCGTTTGGAATGGACATCATGTATAGGACAACGGCCACAGCAACAATTCTTACAGTATGTGAGGGTACTTGATTGAGGACCACGCAGTATCCTTAGAGAAAGTAGGACCAAAGAAACCATCCTCCTGTCCCAAAAGGCAAACCACAGCATTGTTTGGCATGATGGTGGGATGGCCAGATCATTAATTCAATATTATTTAGGCAATAATCAGTCCCGTTTGTACAAACATTTGTGGAAAATGTTGTTACCTGCTTTTGGCAATAGGATATACCAAGTAAAATTAGATAAGAATGCTACAATTGCCAATTTAATACTGCTAAAGGAATAATTACTAACGACTTGTACTTCACACCTGTATGTCTCTGCTTTAGCTAATGATTTTTCAATAGTTTGTAGAAATGGCTTGTATTTTTTTATTGGCTGATTCTGTTGTTTTCAAATAATGTATACACTATGAAGATATGTGTAACTATTCTGTCCTTCTTTCATTTAAAAGAAGATCTGAAATTTGGGTACCTATAAATCTGACTCAAACTTGGGAAGGACAAGATGGTCTTTCACAATTGGCTCAAATAGTCCAAGAGGAAATCCAAACAAGTAAGAAAAGAGTTCATAGATTTCTGGGTTGGCTAATTTTTGCTATTGTTTCTGCCATGATAGTACTAACCAGAGCTTCTGTGGCTGTCACTGCCTTAACTCATTCCATTCAAACTGCCCACACTGTGGGACAGGCTTTAACTAATGTCACAAAAGAATTAGAAACACAAGAAAACATTGATAAAGAAATAATGGTCAGATTAGATGCCTTGGAAAGTGCTCTTTTATGGGTAGGCGAGAGAGTTGAGGCCCAAAAGACTCGTCTATCCCTGCACTGTGATTGGGAACATATTCATAATTCTTTATGCATCACTCCTCTTCCATGGAATGACACAGAACAGAACTGGGAGACTGTTAAAAACCACCTCCAAGGGGCCTTTGATAAAGCCTTGCAACAGGATATCCAGTCACTTCACACTCAATTAAAGGATCAACTCAAAACCTTACAAACCTTGGAGGAACAGAAATTATTGACAGATCTGAAAAATTATCTCTCTTGGCTGAATCCCAAAAATTGGTTTTCGGGAATAAATTTACGAGTTTGGGTCTAGCTGCACCCTTCCCGGGGCAGGTTCTTTTGTCTTTCTTAAATACCCAGTTACTATTGTATCTTAGCAACATATGGGAGAAAAATTCTCTAAGAGAAAAAAAAAAAAGGAAGAACCCTAAACCCCAACACTCTACAAGACTTCTTGAAGGCAAAGGACAGCTTCTCTTACCTTGCCCCAATCTGTTCCTTTTTCCACTGGGTTATAGCACATTCCTGGGTACTCCCAGGAAGATTTCTGGATCCACCCCAAAGAAGTCACATTGACATGGAGTAGTGGGGAGTCCTACCAGCACTGATGTCCTCAAGGAAGTGCCCAACCAGGATCATCTCAAAAGACTTGGCTCTCCTACTGAAACCTCTGTGCAGCATGCCTGTTACTAGGACCATGTCATTGAACAGTAGACATTTCTTCCTGCAACAGCAAAAAACACACGGGTATGATCCATGTTTTACTTTTTCTTCTTTGACTAATGTCTGGCTGTTCCCTACTGAATTTACAGACTGAAGCCATGGTCATGTTTAAACCCATTGCTTATAGGACAATCAAATCTGGTTATGAAAAGGCATGATGTCTTTGCAGAGGAGTGGAAAGGGAGAAGCTAGATTCCTCTTACTCACTGTGTGAGCAAACCATGAGGCTGACGGAAACTCCTGCAGGGTAAAAATGTCAGCAAAAATACAGGAATTGTATGTCAACAAAAGCTGTGACAAGGGAATCAGAAATATCTGCGTGTTCTTGTCTCTCCAATGTGCCCAGGGGTAGTTTTACATGCTGGGTAAATTCTGCGGCACCAGGGGGCAGTGAGATTCTGCTATCCTTTCTATTAGTTGAATAATATTTAATAGCTTCCACTGCGGCAGCCCTGGGTGGTGAGATGCTGTAAAATATACTTACTTTCCAAATTTTGCAGTCAGGTACCCACTACAGAGAAACCCTATCATCCCACGTACGTAGTACACAGACATGATGAGGGACACAGTAACATCAGGGTTTCCTGAGGCAGCACAGAACCATATTGCTCCAGCCAAGTTTCGTTGATAAACTTCTGAATTTATTGGGACAGAAAAAGAGATTTTTGTTCCACCAAGGCACTAATCATAATGTTCTTCATAATGTTTGCAATTTAAAAAATTAGATTAGTAGTCATTACTATAGGACACTTGTTTGCAAATTAGGATTGATATTTCCTCTCATACAGCCTAATAGTGTAAGAGAGTCTTTCAAAAATTAATTACACTCTTCAGTGTGTTGAATCCTAGCTCTCCTACACCAAAAATTAGGACCTTTTATTCATTATAGTAAAGTGTAAATGTTCTTGTGGCCAGTAATGGATATAAAGAAAAAAGGGCTGAGCTGAAGGCTGACTCCATCAGCTAATTTTTAACTTTTTTTCTTCATGGCATAAACTTTAAGGAGGTATCTCAATATGTTGCTTCCACAAAATTCTGTGGGAAGTTGTCTTTGGAGCACAGCTCCTAGCAATCATGCAAACTTCGACAGTGACAGTATGGCATTGGAAACAGATGGCAATAAACTGACATAGCAACACCTCAGATCTTTTGTAAAGCATCTGCAAAGTGTAAAGCCTAGGAGCATGAGGAACAGTTAGACATGTGATTTATTTTTCTCCAGCTTTGTTTACCAGAGAAGTGTAAGTGATCACAGGCACTTGAAAACCAGAGAGGTGGGTTCCACCAATTCCCAGCACCATAATCATTAGCAATACCTTCTGGTATTGAACCTGCCAAAGAGAATGAAACACATCCTAAATTCCTGATACTGACATGCCTTTCAGACCATGAGATAATTTACAGGATCTTATATCTTCACATTTCTATGATTAAGAAAGCTTTAAAATGCAAAAACCCATCTTGAATTTTTCAATAATCAAGAAAAATTCGAGGGAAATTGTTAAAATACAAATCTGCACATTCTGCTATGTTCCTTTCCTGGTTATTAGCAACCTGGAAAGATACATTCTCTAATTCTGTTAGTTCTCCTAACCACAGAAAAGAAAAATCATAAAAGCCTTGTTGAGATAGTTTGTGTTTACTTTTGTACTAGAAAGAAGCCACAGCTTTCTTGAATCCCTTTTTGCTTTCACCTTTGCCTCCTCAGGGACAGTGTTCACCATTTTCCAGAGATGACTCAAGTCTGTCGTCTAAAAACCCTTTTTTTTTACATTTCACTTTTATCAATCCCATATGAAATAACATTTTAGAGGCCCTATCTGAATGACTCCTATTGGAAATGCTGTGTTACTATGAGGTACACTGAATTTCAGAGCATTCCTCACAAGCACATATGTTTTCAGGCATTTAGTCAGGTCGTACTTTAAACTGGTGAGTATGCTCAATTGTCCTTGAGAGTGCAGAGCAGTAGAGTGGGACGTTTTTTTCTGGTTTGTGTTTTTCATTGATACTGTGTTCTCTATCTTCCCCCACATTCCCATCTTTCCTGGTTTCCCAGGTTCTCTTTTAAACCTCTCACTGTTTTGCATTTCTAATGTATTTCCTGCAGATACCATTTAGTCAGTCTTATTGCTGAACCAGTGTTGTCCCAAGCACATGCTCTGTTGCTCATTTTTATTATAAGAAAGAATGATTCCGTTTGCTGTAATCTTTAAAGACCATGCTGCTGTTAGTGACCAGGGCTAGAACACAAGGAGTTGGATACTCACCAGGTCTGAGAGGAAACCAGCCATTTCCCCTTGAAACCCTGCCTGCCCTGAGAGCCCTTGTCAAGTCTGTCAGATGAGAGAGATGGTTTCCACACTGAGATTGCAAGAGCTTGGGATCATAGCACAGAAGTTAAATTCTAACTGTGTGGCTTCTAGCGAACTGTGTCCTCCCCTGACACTGGCCAGGGCCTCTACTTGCTGGTTTAATTATTCTAAGACCCAGATATGACAAGCTGATTACAACATTGGTAAATGTTTATCCTTCTTGAATTGGGAGCACTCCCCCTTAGTCACACTGCTGTGTGTGAGAAGTCGGACAGTGCTACCATCTTCCCTTCGGGGGAGCAGAGTCCCTCTTCACCTCTCTGACAAGCAGCTTAGGCAGGGGATGTTTTCCTCCCCTTCAGTCTACAACAGGCCTTTAAAATTGTAGCTGAGCCATAATGCCTCTTCTTGCCTGCCAGAAGATATACAATTGCTTGAACAATATCCCAAATGCAGGAAATGAAGTATTGGAATATTGGCATTTTGTGTCCTTGCTAACACCCAATTCTTTATAGAGGGTCACACTCCTTCCACAAACACTTAGAAGCCTCACTCTTGCCTCTCTGTAACAGTGGAACTGATCCACTGTGTGCCAGAGCGAGATGCCATACCTCAGTGGGGAAGGAGCTGATGAGCCTGGAGGAACTAGAGGGGAAAGGAACATTTTTCTTTGAGCTGAGGATGAGAAACTTGCCTGCTGGAAGGAAGGACACACATGGCAGCTCTGGACCTTTCTGGAGAGGTTTTCAAACACTGTCTATGGCCAGTTTTTAACATCTGGTTGATAAACATTCCCTGAGGAGTTCGGTTCCTCTTGCTCCCGTTGTCTCAGTCCCTCCTAGAATACTCCTACTGCTGTCTCATTTTCATCTGGTGTCACACTTTTGTTCCCTGCTGCAAAATGGAAAAAGCAAGTCACAAATGCAAAGTATAGTTCTTATTTATTTTCCTAATGAAGAGGACAGCATGCATCTTTCTACCTGGGATTTGAACACTACAAGAAATGTGATCTTTCCAGACCCAGCGTGGAACTCACCAAATACCATGGACCTGGAGGGATTTTGTCTTCAAAAATGCCCTGTGTGGCACTTGCATGGTCCTGGATCCTACACTGCAGATTCACAAGTACTTCTTCAACCTTTATTTGCAATCCATGATAGTTTATGGCAGTGTTAATGATTTACCACACTTTCCCTCTTGTGGGCAGCATGTAGTAAGAGGGAAGAAGTAAGGCAGGTTGAACACAATCATGCTGTAGAAAGACATGTATAAGGAAATGAGTTTTTAATGTCTTTTAAGACATTAAAATAAAGACCTTTAAAATAATCAAGGCCTTATCTAGTATTTTCTTTTCAAAACACCTCAAATGCCTTTTTTTTTCTCCCTGCATTTTTGACCAGAAGAAGGAATGTATGTTGGTTCTTAATGTGGTACTGTGCAATCCGTGATCCTCAAGCCTTGAAACAACAAACTTGATCTAGTTTTTTCGGTAATACGATGATTGTCATAGGAAGGATGGCTGCATTGGGGAAGTTCACTGCTCCTGGCATTAGCTTTTGGCACTGCCACAAATGCTGCTGGAGGATGATGTGAAGATAAAATGAGGAACCTTAGAGCTGTGAAAGAAATTGAGCTCAATATTCATATCATTTTGCAGAATTTATTGTACAGCATCTGCATAATTCTGTAGTGAGGACCTCATCTCCAGAACAAGATAGACACAGTATTCCTTGACCCCAACATCACTGTCCCAGAAGATGAAGTCTCCTCTGCCCTGAATCTTCATTCAATGAAAACCAATCCAGGCACAATGAGCAGGGTGTGTTTTTCTAGTCCCTGCTTTTTATTTCCTTATCAGTAAACTGTAAAGCATGAAGAAGACCAAAAAAGTGTCATGTCATATAGCAATGAACACAAATGTGAAGTCCTTTTTACCAGGTTTTATAATGAAAATGTGAAGTATTCAGAGACCTGGAGAGAGAAGCAAACACTCACACATATAGATTTGGTTCTCCAGGAGAGGTGTTCCTCGTTTCTGTCTTGTTGGTACCAGTTACTCTCAGGAGCTCAATCCCATTGAAACCCAGTGCTCTCCAGGTTGAAGACACACTACATAGTCATTGCTAAAGAAGAAGGAGAATCTGCCCACTGGATTTGCCCACTCATGATTTCCTTCAGCTCTGCTTTCTTTGCTCATTGCTTTCTTTCACTGCTGACACATCCCTGTTTTTCCCAATACAAGGATTTCCAAAACTGTAAATGCGGGGGGATTGTGTATCAATTCTGCCTATCGATTCTGATAGACAAAGCACTCTTCTTCCGGTGGATTAAAGAGCTAAACACTTCTTTTCCTGTGGACTGAAGCTTCTTCTCTGGGAAAGCTCGTCCACACTGACTTGTTTATAAGAGCAGATAATTTCAGTGTCAAAGTTCTGTCTTCTTTGCAAGTTTGCTGTGCCTCTGGGCCTTCCAGAATCACTTCTTCCAACTGTGGACTCCTGGTTTTGCCAAGAAAATAGCAGATCCTGTGTTTTCAGTTTACAACTGCAAGCTTGGAGGGACTGACAAAGACCTTCTTTTCTCTAGAAACTGTGTTTAATTTTTTTCTGCAGAGGAATTAATTCAGCTCATATTTCAGGAGCTGGAGAGAACCACCAGCTTCATCCTGCACCTTGCACTGCAGGTGATTTTTTTTGTGGATCTGTGGATTCTCTCTTGTTTAGTGAGGCTTTTGGGCACTACAGTAATAAAAGAGCAAAATATGAAGTGGAGGGTTTGTTCTTAAAGCCTCGTAACAGTCATCACTGAGCAGTTACTCTGCTGTAGAGCTGCCTGTCCCTTCTTTCCACGGTAGTTCAGGCGGTTGAACTCCTCCATGACCTGCAGCATGGTCTTTCCTTTGGTCTCTGGCAGCACCAGGAATACAAAAAGAGCCATGGACAGGCAGTATGTCAGGAAAATGATGAAACAGAAATTACCAAGACCTTCCTACAGGAAATCAAAGAGACAAAAAGTGTTAATAAAAATTCAACTTGATTTCTATCTCTTATGATATAGAGTTTCTGGGTTTGTATCTACTAACAGAACCTGGTCAAAGACTTAGCTGGTATAAATCCTGCTTCAAATGGCATCTGACAGTGTTGGTGCCTCTGTCACTGTGTCTGTGTTGCCAATGTCACTCTAACTTGTGTAGAGTTAGAAGCGTTTTGTGGGTTTGCTACACTTCCAGTAAATACCTGGTTGAAAAGGAAGAGGCCATCAGAACTGCAATTAATTTGGGCTCTGACCATTGCATGAAGTGTTGGTAAGAGAAGCATGCTCCGGGTTCAAATGGGGTCTAACTTCCTCTGAAATTAAACAAACACCCTACTTTGCTTACCACAATGAAAGGGAACAAAAGTCCCAGGATGAAGAGTTGGATCCAGTTTGTAACACCATTAAAAACATAAGCAGCTGGCCTGTATGACTGAATAAATATTTCCGTGAGCAAGGGGCATAGTACTCCAGCTGAAAGAAATATTGAAGAAAAAAAGAAACTTAGAAATTTTACAAGATGCTTCTGTACCTCATACCTCATTTTGTTGCATAAATTCATGGCTTTAAGTGGCCTGGAAGTGTCTGATGTGGTGTTTGGCTCGTCAGAAAAAAGGCATGTAGGAATACAATAGGAAATGAATTTTACCTGCTACCATGGTATGGAGGGAAATATCTATACCTGCACTGAATCAGAAGTAGGGATTCATGCCTACTGTGGAACAGCTATGCCTGGGATCTCTCCTAAAGGCAGTAGTGAGGAAGGAATGAGTGAATAAATAAAATAATTCCAGTAGAAAATACGAACCTGGCCCAATGCCAAAGCTCATGATGTAAATAAAGACAAGTGCAACAGAGCAGTATGGTACCCAGGAAAAGGAGTCCTGTGGTAGGAAATGAAAAGCAAATAAAATTAGAAATTCAAATTTTATTTATCTAGCTACATTACAAATGTTCATCACTACTAAGTATGTCAATGTTTAACATAGAACTATTTCCTCTACTTTCAGAAATTTCATGAGATACTGGCAGTGATCTTGGTTGTCTAAAGCTACTGTCTTTAATCCATATGTACACGGCTGGGAACAGACCTCTATTAATATGAGTGTTAGCCCCAAAAATACTTCTACTCACTAAAAAGTGATTTGTAGGGAGAGAAACGATCATGATATCTGCCATACAATAAAACATGGATGCAGTTCTAATGCATCAGTGGGGTCTTACCTGTAGTGAGAGCGTGACTGTGAGGAGCCCTAGAGCCAAGGCCATCACAGCATAGTTTTTCCACAGCAGTGTCTTCCTCCCTGCACGCTCAATGAGGAAACCCTGCAAGTAGGAGGACATGCTGCCAGCTCCAAAGGACAGAAGGAAGGCAGTCACTGGTGAGATACTTTCAGTGTCTGCCTTCACTGGCCAGGCAGGGAATAACTGGAGGACTGGGGACTGGGCTGTGGTGCCTCTTTTGGGAGGGTGAGTAAAGGCATCTGGGAGGACTGAGCAGGACCAGGAGCTGCAGGAAGGAGCAGGAGGTGGGGAGGCGCAGGACTGCAGGAAGCATTGTCTGGGCAGAGGAGGTCAGAGGTGGCGTTCTGCAGGCTAAGGAGAGCCAGGCAGGAGAGCAGACTGGGGATGCTTGTACTGTTAATTGCTGTGATTCCTACAGCCCTGAGTCCTACTGACAAATCACATCTACGCTTGCTCCAGGGGGGAACTGGGACTCCCAAGACTGGCCCAAAATGGGTTGTGATTTTGACAGAAAGATTCTCCACTCTTCCCAGAAACTGAATAGAAATGTCCATGTTTGCAGGGTGTGGGGACAGAACTTTATCTGATCAGTTCCATGGTTTATTTGTTGCAAAAATTTGATTCCTGAAGCTCCATTTACAGCATTTCTAAAGATCAAAATGAACCACGTATTACAGCAGAACAAAATTCAGCTGAAAAGCTACTTACACACAGAACTGTGGAGAGGATCTCAGTGGTCCCAACCCCCAGGGAGATATAGTGGGTTTGAGCAGGGGGAATTCCAGCCTTTGTAAAGATATTGTATGCATAAAAGTAAACCTGGAAAGAATAGAAATTTGTGAAAACTGTACACATGTGGCCATGTTTACACTATCTTCTGTCTTTTTGGACAGAAAATAACTAACCAGGCCTTAACAAAATAGAAAATCATCTTATCATAACAGGATAAGCCATAGAAATGCCTTCAAAAGACACTTGCGGAAACACAGTTCTCGACTTATCCCAGGTCCCAAACTTCCATGGGAAAAAATTGTAATAAACAGTAACAACAGATCCCTCCTTACAGCCACTGTTGCAGTCATTCATCACTGTCGCAGTCTTTCACCATCTTGCAGCATTTCACAAATCCGTGCAGAACTTACTTTTGCTGAGAAGCTTGTCAGCAATGCAGAGAGCAGAGCAAAGCACTGCACGTACCACATTGGCTCCAATGAGCTGCATGCATGAGATGACAAAGAAGAGAGTGATGAGCTGCCAGCGCACAGCTCTGTCACGGAGCAGATCCCAAACACTCTTCGCCTTCTCCCCACGGATGGCTTTTTGCTCTGACATCATGTCATCTATTTCAGCCATATGGTCTCCATCTCCCCAGAGCTGCTTCACAGCTGGAAGGAGAGGAGGAGAGGTGACCAAGCTCATCTGCACACACATGAATCCAGAAGATTATTTCCTGCTTTGCAGAGTATCTTTTTAGAACTTCATGCTCTTTTCTTGTGTGAACTTCCTAGAGATGTGGGCTCAGATATGACATAGATCCAGATCACTGCTGTTTTTACCTATAAATCTTAATCATGACCTCACCTTTGGCCAATAGCTGCTGACAGTCTTTCAGTGTAAGTCACACCTAAATGCTTACTAATCCTTTCCTGAATACTCTCCTTCTAAAGGTGCAGTTCTAGTGCACACCCTAAAACACAAAAGGTAAAGGGACTCCTACATATAAAAAATAAGTTTACGTCCAAGGAGTTCTATCTTTTGATAGTTAAATACCCGCAGTGGCTGTTACTCTGTTTCTGTCAGTAGCTGCTGTTAGGGTAACCGAAGAACCGGAATGATTGCAGATACAGCATGACAGTACAGAGCCTCTCTTTCTCACACAGAGAAGGTACTGTATCTATACTTCGACTGTTCAGGGCAGAATCTGCACTGTTGGGAATACAAACTGTGTGTGATCACTTTTCTCAGAGGATCCTAGCAGAGGGTAAGGGAAATGCTGAGGAGGGTAAGGTGCCAAGAGAGCACCAATATCCAAACAGAAGAGGTTGACTTTCATTAAAGCTGAAGGTGGTTTCAGAGTCAAAAGACCAAGAGTCTTTTTCCCACCTGTACCTTTCTTCCAGGCTCATCTGGGGCTTTACTGTATTTTCCCCTTTTCCTGAAATGAATGATTTATGGCCCATGTCCTTACCTTTGATGCATCCGTCCTTGTCCTTTTTGTCAATGAGCAGGTAGCGGGGAGAGTCTGGGAAGAAGGGGAGGGTGAGAAGCTGAACAGAGGCAGGAAGTGCATTGGCTGCCAGGAGAATTGGCCAGAGAGACTCCACTCCAAGAACTTCTCTGGAACAAAACCAGCAGAGTGAGAGAGGCTGAGCAACCATGTGTGCTGGCTATGTGAGCACACGCAGACACAGGGTCATCCCTCAGCCGTGCTGCATGTGTCCCAGCAGCTCCCATCCAGGAGTCTTCAGCAGGAGTGCAGAGGGCCGTTGACTGCAGCACAGGAGTTGCATGGTGTTGGCTCCTGCTGCTCAGTGCTGGGCACAGCAAGGCCACCTGTATCCTCCTGCAGCAGCTGAGGGCTCACAGGGACCAACAGTCCCAGCACAAGCACTGAAGGAAGAACCTGCAGGGGCTGATCCCTCTGCTTCTGATCCAAATAGGCTCACATTACAACTATTACAAAGTCTATGAGTTATCAGACTGGTACTGACTGCCCCAAATAGCAGCCACTGGGGGTAGGCATGCATTGATACATGCATGTATTTTAATGACAGAATAAATTGAGTATGATTCAGACTCTCTTACCTGAGACCCAGAGCAAATCCGATGAATTTTCCAGCAGCAATGGAGGTAGAAGCTGTTATGGCAATCAGCCCACGGAGCTTCCGTGGAGCACATTCCCCAGCATACATGAGATGGATATTCAGAGCTAAACCTGCAGTGACAAAGGACTGTTAGGGCAATGCAAATCCACACAGGTCTGGTGTTTTGGAGGGGACCACTATGGACAGAGCCTATGAGGGTTGGTTCTCAGATACCTCTTTATCTGTGCTGCAGATATGGCTGCCTGACACGAAGCATATGTCCCATACATGGGCCTTGTGCCGTTGCTAAATATTTCACTAAGCAAGTATGTGCCACTGGGAAATCTGTCTGTCAGCAGGCTGGCTTTCTCTTACATTGTTTCCTACAGCCACATATACAGACACCAGTGTGGTTACTTCCTTTAGTCTCAGATGACATATTTCAGTGGCTAATCAGATGTTATGTGCTTTATTTTCTGCTTGAAACCACTAACTTTTTGTACATTCTATTTACTCAGTGAATTAATTGATATTTATCCTCTCAATTTTTTTTCCTGGTTGGTATTATCTTTATCCAACTGCTCAGGGATCAAAAGCACTGGCAGAATGTAACCTTCTGAGGCATCTGGAAATTAGAGTTGAAAATTCTAATTGAATTGGCTTGAAAACCATTCCCTTATCAGTAATATGGAGGGCAGCATGAGCCACAGCAAAAAGCAACAGGAAAAACAGAGGCCAGTTCTCTATTGAGCAAGCATGCTTCCCTGAAATATTGCATGTTTTGGCTTTTTCAGAAGTTGGCAGTATCTTTCATATGGACTGGATGTAAAGATAGAAGAAAGAGACATGGAGATGTCAGACATTACTAATTTAATTGTGTTTGTGGTTTCTTATTTAGTTAAAAAGGCATTCAGCAATCATGTCTTCTGCAGAGTGTAGTAAAAGTCCGGGATCTGTTTACTCAGGCGGGTAAATCCTTGTGACTCTCAGTCACTGCTCTTCCCACTATTTAATACCAAATGTAGGAATGTCAGTTTACCTCCACACACTCCAGAAAATAACCTTCCAGCAATGATCATCTCAAAAGATCCACACAGCCGGCTGAGTCCCATCAGAGCTGCACCCAGCAGAGCAGGGACATTGGCAAACAGCATGGCCTTCTTCCTGGAATTCATTCAAATTAATATGAACATAAATACTGCCCTTGTGTCATTCACAACCTGACAGGAGTGGCATGAATTGTACCATGATTACAGACTCAGTGCCAGCTTCTGAGATCAGCTGCAGTCAAGTCAATTGGAAATGGAAATGGGAAAACTTTGTCATGGACTTATAAGTTAGTTGAAGCTTTTGATGTCTCTAGTGGAGTCAATATCTACAGTGAAAAACAAGCTTTGTGAGTGGTTGTCTCTGAAATTCTCTTTAAAGTGCATGTACTTCTTGTATGACTTCCTTGGGCTGGA
Source organism: Orthonyx spaldingii (assembly GCA_013397795.1). Taxonomy (NCBI): domain Eukaryota; kingdom Metazoa; phylum Chordata; class Aves; order Passeriformes; family Orthonychidae; genus Orthonyx; species Orthonyx spaldingii. The sequence goes on along the minus strand of VZTJ01004863.1, from coordinate 91,120 downwards.
TTTGCTTTGGACTTCATAAGGGAGAGGGTATGATTTTCCTTTCCTTGGTAGATTTTGCCATTCTGTGTCTTCACTCTACTGGTCTTTCATTGCAAGTCCTGTGCTGCTCACAATGCCACATTACAAGCAGTGTTTCTCCTAAGACACAGTTACTTATTTTGCAGTTATGGGTGTAGATAGAAACACTCATGTAATCACTCCTCCTACCTTCCAAATCTAACAGACAAATACCCAGCAGATGAGGAGCCCAGAAGCCCACCGATGTTGTAAATGGACACAATAAAGGACCACATCAAAGTGATCATCTCTGCACTGGGAGAAGAGCCGTATCTCTTCAGCCAGGTCTCATGGATGAAACTTTTGATGTACTTTAAAAGAAAAAAAAAAAAAAATGGACTCAGTCAACATTTTTTGGCATTATTGCACTGCTTTTTAAATTCCCTTACCTGCCTACTGGTCTTCTTGATACATTTCTATTGATACCTTGGTTGAAATCTTAGCCCCAATGAAATCAATGGGAATTTTGCCATTAACATCCCTGGAGCTGGTGTTTTAGCAATGAGATCCAATGAATAAATATATCAATATTAAATATCAGCTGTGAGTGCCAGTAAAAGAATGGTAGGTGAGTCTTCTGTTTGAGTGTTAAATCCTGATTTTTTTCTCTGCCTGATCTTTTCCTGACATTCCTGCTTGTCTGTGGTAATAGTATGAGCTGAGTGTCTTTGGTACCATTCAGGATGACAAACATCTTCCCTAATTTTCCCTTTCCAGCTGCAGGTATCAGTGCTGACCTAAGCTCTAGAGCTTCCCAGTCCTATTTCACCTTACAGCCACTTGGAAATAGTATGTGCAGTCAAGCACATGGCACAAGGGACTCCCTGAGCAGTGGAGAGAAGAGAATGCCCTGGGAGCAATTCAACTCAGTAAGGGGAAAATGGCTGACTTTATGGATATCATTCATCCTCCCCTTTCCCAGTTCTGTTGCATCAGACAGAATTTAAAACCCCATGAAACACAAGAGCAGTAGCAGCTAGTCTTAGAACTAAGAAACCACAGTAAGTCTAATTTTGAAAGCAGAAGTAAAAAAGGTAGCCATTGCATATAGAGGCATGAATGCCTGAGAACAGTGAAATGCTGGTAGCCCACTCTTTGAGCTCTCCACGCTTACCTCAGCAGGAGAATTGATAATGGAGACCTGCAATCCATACTGGAAAGCTCCACTAATGCCCAGGACAAAAGCCAGGAGAAAAATGTTGTAGCTCATTTTCTTGCAGGAAATTAAAACAGCAAACAAACTGGTACAGCTATTCAGACATGCCTCCAAATGTCCTGTGTTTTCCTTGGAAACTCTGACAGTTTGAACAATGCCACACACTTGCCTCCTCTGAGACCAAGAGGCCAGCAATAGGAAACCACAGCTACTACAGAACAGGACAGTGAGAACTCTGAGTAGAGACAAAGCTCACAGCTGTCTCCCAGAAGCCAGTTACACGCTTCAGTGCTTCTGTCTTCAGTCTTGGCCATCTTAATCTGCACTATTATAGGTAACTAGCTGTGGTAACACAGTGCAATGCGCAAGCATTTGTGAACAATTCCATCTATTTGTCCTTTCTCCTCCTCCTTCCCATTTGTTATCTCACCTAAATGAATATTTTGCTCAGTGACTTGGCTGAGACTAGATGAACATTTGGGGATTGAAGGACATTCCTAGTTTCATAGTTTATTCACCCTTGCTTAGAACAATCTCATAGGAGGCTTAAGATTACAGGACTGCAATACCTGCACCTCAACACCTCCCACTACCACTGCTCCCTGTTACCAACTGTCCTAGGGATATTCCGGCCAGCAACGACAGCATGATGCTGCATCTCTATGCCTGGAACACTTCATATTCAAACAATGACTGCCAAGCATTTACAAGCTGATTTCTAATCAGGGGAATGTCATTGCTTGAATGGGCATCAAACCTCTCCATACCAACTTGCATGCAAAGGTCGTCATCCCCGCTTGCAGTCTAGGTCTTTCTTGATGCTTTCTTTGGTTACTTTGGAAAAAATTCCTTTTTATGTAGAGAAAGAAGAGCCTGAATATTTCAACATGTCATTTTGTTCTTGGTCAGTGTTTACACTTCTTTTGGTTTGTTATGAAGTTCTTGCTGTTTGGTTTGTCATTATTGTGTTGGTTACTGATGAAGCTGAGGATAGTTGATGAGTTGTGTGTTCCTGCCAGGTCTCTGGGCATGCTCTTGCGGCAGCTGTGGACAGTAAGAGCTGCGGGAGATGAGTAAAGGACAACAAGAAAAGCACTGGTAGAAGTCGAAGTCCAAGGACTGGCGCAAACTAGAGTGGACTGGCTTGGACTCCCCAAGTGATAGGCTGGATAATCACTTACCACATTTAAAGGAAAAGTTCCTGACTGCTACCTTGAGCCTTGATTCAGCAAAGCCTTTGTAAGCCCAGCTTGGCCAAGCCTGACTGCCTCTGCATTCAACTCTTCAATTAGCAGTTGACTGATCAATTGACTCTTTAAGAGTAATGGTCATTGGCTGAAAGTTCAAGTCTGTATCCCTATAACAGATGGCAGATGCTGGGAAAGTTTAATATCACTTTTAAATCCTGACTGCAAAACCTTTAGTTTTATCCATAGTTCTCAAAGGGCCTCTTTATTTAGCAGTGTCCAAGATGGATCTGTTAAAAGGCTTTTACAAGATATTCAAACAGCTCAGGGGGAAATTCCTTCTCCTGGTGAGTGGCTGTGCTTGGTGCTTCCCCAGGCTAGGATGCTGTGTGTCTTTGGAAGAATCCCAACCCCAGCTGGGTTGCAAGTGAGAGCTGTCCTGTGCAGAGGAGCAGTATCTGAGAACAGCAGCACTAACCAGTCTTCTCTGGTGTTGATGGGTATTAATCAATACAACAGTGCATGATTATTTGATTTGCAAACAGTAATATCAACTATGAGTCTCTGAGGATCATTTTCAAGATGTGGTTTTGTGTAATGCTTCACATGGTGAGAAAATGTAAACAAGTGTCATAGATGTTTCAGTTGCAAATGTTTTAATTCAGTATCAATTAACCAACCTGTTAAATTCTTCAATTAAAATTTAACAATTTAGACCAACTGAAATGTAACCATTGTTTGTGTTTGCTTGATCATTTTATAGACTCCTGATTTCAGGCCACAGTCAGAAAAAAATGCTGGAAGTTGGAATTAGTGTTTTCTGCCACAGGTACTTGCAGGACTGGCTCTACAAGTCAAGAAGTCAAGTAAATGTTTCTGAACATTTCTGAACAAGCCTGTTTCATACTGTCAGGTGCAGAGGCCTCTGTCCTTCCAGGCCTCTGTCCTTCCAGGGCTCTGGGAAAAGGCACAGTCCTGACTCATGAAAGTAGCCACAGAAGTGGCCAAGGTGAGGACCTCCGGACACTGGAGGACTTCTCTCTTCTCTGACTTGTGTGTTCCAGCAGGGTGTGCCAGACCTCTCCCTCTGCCCAGGCATTCTCTTCAGTCCATCCCTGCTTGGTCCCTACTGGTTTGCTTCCCTTCTTCACTCTTCTCTGCTTCATGTCCGTCTCTTGTGCTTTCTCTGGTCCTCACCAAAGGAATGACAGAATATTTTGCTACCATCATGATGGTAGTGGCACTTTTTGCTTTGACTTTGTGTTTCACTCTTTCCGTCTGCCTCTCACTGCTCTCTCCAAAACTACAGTAATTAAAAGTATCTCTTCAGTTCCCAATTCTATGGAGTCCTGCTCTTGATTGTCTTGTCTCAAAATCCTGCATACATCAAAATTTCTGTGTTTTCCAAGAGTAGTGGTAGCTGCTTTTGCCCATGTCTATATATTAATGACTTCTAAAATAGCGGCAACCACAAAGGAACAAAAGTTTACTTTTATTTTTCATACATTATAAACTTTGGGTAGTGAAAGAGAGTTCTTGCACAGACTCCTCTTCTGAGAAGTAGATCTGCTGTTCCACTTATGCCCAGCATGACAATACCACACTCCAGAAATGTTTACAGTCTTTTTATTAAAAAATGCTGTATTTTTCTTAAACACGCAGTCAAAAAATACACTAAAAGAAACTTTACATACTTATTTTGAAAATGTATGTGTTCTTCTTTGTCGCAAACATGAGCAGTGCTGTGACTTTCATGCAAGTCAAAAGGAAAGAGATGGTTTGATTATGACTTCAAGAAGAAACTGCAAGGAACTTAACCAGTCAGGCCAATGCTTGTGAAAGGCCATATTAAATGAGAAGTGTTGCCCTGTTCTATATCAGGTTAACGAAAAAGAATCAATGTCACATTTGGGTCTTTTCCAATGTGCTCTATGGAGACAACCAGGACATGCTGCAGAGAACATTGTGGTGTGATCCAAAGATCTACGTCCAAAACAAGCCGCTGCCATAGGAGCTCCTCACCACACTTAACCTTAGCAGAGCATAGGTGCAAAACCCTACAAAATGCACCAGCAGTGTCCGTGGGAGCAATATGAACTGGACTGAAGAATTACTTGTGCTTTACAACATAGGAGTGGAAGACAACAAACAAGCCATGCAGAAAACCAGTCCAGAGTAAATAGCCTGCAAAACAATGCCCAAAAGTCTGTTGCATAATAAGCCACTTAGCAAGTAATAGAAGCTTTCTTTCTAATCCATCCATCACATGTTTTTTATAGCTGAAAAGAATTAACTGTTCACTATTGCTTAACAAGTAGTGGTCTATTCGAAATCACTTAATATCAGAAAAAACGGGAACACAAAGACAAGGTACTGAAAATTTCATCTGGTGTCTGAAAACAGAATTTAATCGCATTAATTTCTGTGTTAGAAAGCCCAGATTTAGGGGCAAGGAAAGAAGGACTTCTGAGATGGAATTCACTGTTTGGAAAAATTCTGAAGAAATTTTCTAAAGTATTACATGGTGTTGTATGATGACAAGAGAATAAGGCATCATTGTGTCACTCTCTGATATAGATGCTAAAATATGCATGTGTTACCCAGTAGTAAAAACTGAGAACATATTAATAAACTTTTGTTTGGATTTATCAGTTCAAATGTATTTTTTAAGGTGAACTTAAGAGCCTAAGAGTAATATATTGTCCCTAACTGTACTTCTTTGTGTCCCTGGAAGGGCACGTAGCCAGTGCTGAATTCACTGCAGAATTCTCCCAGATACCATCTTCCTTTCTTCTGCTACAATGTGGTGGTTTTGATCTCCTCAGGGCCTTTATAAAAACCTGCACGGGTCTTAGTTTTGAAGTTCTGTTTCCTGAAATCCTCCGAGATTTCCAGGAAGGACTTTCCCTTTGTCTCAGGAAGGAAAAACCAAACGTAGAGGGCAGTGCAGACACAGACCAGCAGGAATGGGATGTAGCAGAAATGTGCTAGACTTTTCTGAAGAGGAGGAAAAAACAAGACAGTGTTGGTGACATTCTGTACGATGACAAATAGGCATAGACAAATCCCTCTTCCTGCATGGTCTAAGGTCACCCAGGGAGTATTTCTGTGCATCCTGGTGAGGGCCTCACCTGCCTGGATACAACACCTCCCCAGGACAGACTGGGAGATTTGACATAATAAGAACAGTATTTTGAAATATCTTTTTCTGTCTTTGTCTATATAATTGTATAGAATGGGAGCCCTCAGGAGGAAATAAGACACGAATGTATATTGTGCAGTTCTGCTCCCTTTTGCTTTAGGAATCATCTTAGGGAATGGTGCCACAGTCTGGGAAAGGGAAATTACGTCACATTTATAGTTCCGGCTGTTCTCAGCTGAGGACAGATGAGGAATATTGATCATCCATGCCCCAAATGATTCCACTCCCAGCTTCACATCAGAAATCACCATAGGGAACACGAAGAAATTTTGGTTTAGAGGAGTTCTGGCCACTTTCCTCATAAAGATACTTTTCATAGAAGTGTTATCTTGCTGCTTGCAATATTCTCTTTTCCTGGTCACTATCAGAGCCTCTTTCTTGTACAGAACACTAAAGAGCTGCTTTGCTTTGGGAACGCACCACAATGAATGGAAAGGCTGTTCCAACCAGAAATAGGTTGAACCAGAGCAGGGAGCCACAGATCATGTAAGCAGCTGGTCGGGACATTTGATCAAAAACCTCTGTGGGCAGAACTCCTGTTACACCAGCTGGAGAAAGAAATGGCAAGAAAGTTAATAATATTGTTGGCATTACATTAAAAACAAGAGAATACATCTTAACAAAAAACCCACCATGAGGTATAAGAGGTGAAATTTTAGGTTAAATATTAAGGACTGGGTAATTATTCAAACTTTTTCATGTTAGAATGAACTGCCAAGAAAGGTTTTGTAATCCATATTATTAACCAGGACCCAACAGTGAGAAAAGCTTATAATTAATTCAACCCCATGGCACTGTAGGGACTGGGACAACGAATCATTGCCAGCTTGTGTGGCATGTGACACTGGCAGCTTGGTTCTATTCTTACCTGCCTTCCTTTAAACTCATGTGAGCAAACAGCATCTCACATCTACACACTCACCATGCAAACATCCACAACAGCCTGTGTATCACCCACCCCCAGAAACTAATGGATTCTATCAAGGAAAGGAACATTAGTAGGCTAACAAATAGATGTGGAAATAGGGCTTCCAGGTATCTGCAAGAAAATAATCAGATGGCATAGCCGACAGTTTCTAGGATTAAAGTGAAGCATTAGAAATGCAGGTTAACAGCCCTAATGGACTGGGCAGCAAATCAAAACCTTATCATCTATTTAAGCCAAGAATCACTCCCAAGTCCCTTGGCCTTACAGCCAAAATGACTGTGAGGAGGAATGACTCAGAGAGAAAAGGGCACAGCCTGGCCCTGCACAACACTGACTCACCAGGGGCATGGAAACCCTTGTGAAACAGCCAAACACAACTGCCAGAAATTGCCCCACTCCTTTGAGTATGCTGTAGCCAAAGAGGGTCTGAGAGTTTCCATAAGATGCCTGCACACATCTCCAAGCCCCTGCAGTACCCAAAAGTTTCACTGAAAACACTGAGGGAACTGACCTGGTCCGATTCCAAAGCTCAGGATATAGGCGAAAATGCAGGCCATGCTGAGATAAGGCATCCAGCTAATCTGAGTCTACAGCCACAGAGACCAACGGAAAACCAGTGAGGGCACTTATACTTATTTGCCACCACTGAACACCCCAGTCATATAAAAGGCAAAGCCCAACTCCATTCCAATTAAATAATTCGGTGAAGTTTGTTACCTGATGGCTCAGAGCGACCATGAAGACAATGGCCCATCCTGCCATGAAGATATATCCCCCCAGCAGCAGTGGCCTCCGACCAGCGTAGTCTATAATCATGTTCTGCACAAAGTAACATAGTGAAATAAAGCAAGATATTTAACCCATGTTTATATTGCCTGCTTCTTTCCTCTTCACATTTCAATACTCCATGCCTAGTTCGCTCTACAGTAACTTTCAGGATGTTGTCTGCTTCATAGCAAAAAAAAAAAAACTCAAAAGAAAGTTCTGGTGGCAGGAGTCAGGCAAGAAGGGTGTTCAGGGGAGTTAAGAATGTCCCAGCTACACCTAAACTCTGCCAGTATCCATATGGATCCAAAGCAAGAGAGTTACACTTAGAGATTTCAAACAGTGATGGCAATGCAATGTCTGACCAAATACTTCTGCATTAACCTATCTGGTTGTGGGTGCTGACAGACAGCCTGGCTGCTGTGCTTAAAGGGCTTCCTTGGCATGAAAAGCAATGTAACCCCCAGATTTGTAATTAACAGCATCCTCCCTGCCAATAGAGGCTGCACGTCACCAGAGTACATTGAGAGTCTCACACAAGTGACAGACGTGATCAGTTCACAGCTTCCCGTGCCGATTACAACATAGGGGATTTTGTCCTGAGGAATTCCAGCCTCTTGAAACACATAAGCTGCATAAAAATACATCTGTGAAGAGAAGAAAGGAGGAAGAAGTGAGGAAAGAGATCAGAAAATACATCCCATTGTTTTTCCTGAAGGACCATGCAGAGTGACTAATGCACTGTCATACAGGCTATTTTGACAGCATCCTTCTGAATCTTCCCAAAATGCACAGGTGCATTTTGGGAACCAAACATCTGACATTTGAAGATCTCCACAGGCAGAGAGTCACTATTTGCTCCTGTCCTGCTGACAGAATGTTGAAGCCCAGAGCTCCCACCCAGGTGCCACGACACAGCGCTGCCGCTAGCTCCGGAGCCAGGCTGCTTACCGAGTCATTCCCGCAGAGCTGCATGGCACTGCTCAGCACAACAACGCTCACCAGCTGCCACCTCAAAGCTGGATTTTGGAAGAGCTCCCATGGGTTCTTTGCTCTCTGGCCTTTAACAGCAGCCTGTTCTGCCAGCATCTCTTCCAGCTCTGCACTCAGGTCACTGGTGCCTCTGAGCTTCTGCAGTGCTGCAAGGACAAGGGAACCTCTTAGTCCTGGGCTTTCTCTTCAGTTTGCTGCTCTGCAGGGTGAAGGACCGAGCAGCAGGTGATGGCTGCAGAAAGCTGCAGGACAGAGCCTGTGGTCATGCTGTGATCTTCACAGAGTTGATCACCTGTGGTGCAGCCACTTGGAAGATTTGGGGGAAAGGGAGTAGGAATCCCTCACCATTGTTTGACAACTGAGTATTTCCCACCAGTGCCATTTCAGCAACCATGCTTCTGACTCAGATCTCAAGTGACTTCCCTGGGAAATTGCAGGCAATTAAGATGTTCTTGGTACACAGCACATATTTCCCAGAAAATAATTCCAGCCACTCTGCATATGAGGATTTGTATGCCACAAATCTAAGTAAATCCTTTAATATGAATTGGCTTCAGATTTGATCCTGAGCACTTCAACCAGCATTTATTTCACTTCATAGTTACAAAACATAATTGCCATTGTGAACACAAGTCTTACCTTTTGATCCTATTACTGTAGCAAATAAGTCTATTGTAGGAAGATGCCTTTCAATTACCTCAATAGATCAAATATATTTAAGATTATAGAATGCTCTTTAGTTTGGAAGGAGGAAGTGATCATATTTACAACTTGATATGGAACTTCCAACATGCAAAATTTGTGACACCATTCCAAAAATGTTGGGGTCCAAGTCTCACATGTTCTGTGAGGAGCTAACAAGTCACCCTAAACTCACCAGAAATGCAGGATTCTTTGTCTCCACGGTCAATCAAGAGATATCTGGGACTTTCGGGGAACCAAGGCAGAGCTGTGAGCTGGATCAGGGAGGGAACTACATTGCTTGCTAAAAGGAACGGCCAGCTCTCCTCCCCTCCTAGCAGCTCCCTAGAGAAAAACAAACAAACACAATTTACACAGTATTTTTACAACCTGGGAAGGAAGGAAGGAAGGAAGGAAGGAAGGAAGGAAGGAACGAAGGAA
>VZTJ01004863.1:68049-81488 GCA_013397795.1 Orthonyx spaldingii | reverse complement strand
AGGAAGGGAGGAAGGAAGGAAGGAAGGGAGGAAGGGAGGAAGGGAGGAAGGAAGGAAGGAAGGAAGGAAGGAAGGAAGGAAGGATTTAATAAGTCGGCTACTTGCTTTACATTACCTGAGTCCAACAACCTGCCCCAGCACCAGCCCCAGGGCTGTAAATGATGCAGAGGTCAAGGCCACAGCTCCTCTGAGCTTCTTTGGGGCACTCTCTGCCAGATACATGGGCTGAATGTTCATGCTTACACCTGGGCAAGGCAGACAAATGCTGACCTCAGCTTGTGGGCAGAGGAAACAAGAATAAATGCAGTCAGCCACCTCTTGAGGTTGCCAGCTGCACTCTTCTGTTGCAGGCCATGTGGTAACTAATCTACCAGTCCTTGTTATTCACCCAAACCTTCAATTTCACCCCTATCCCTTGTATAAGCCGCTAAACACACATTTCAATATTCATCAGTAGCAGTAGATAATGAAACTGAAACCAGCCAGGGCCTCAGTCCTATGATTTTTCAGCACCAAACCCAAGGTTATATGCAATGTTTCCCTCTACTTCCCCATTTTGAGGGGAATATAATATTTTAAGTCCCTTATATTGATCGTTATTTCCTGGGATGAACTTCTACAAAAGTTTTTGTGTTGGTGCTCATGCTGGTGAACAACTGACATTCTTAGAAGCAGATCGGGATCCATTTTCAGCTCAAATTCTTCCCTGTGCACAGAGATGCTCATGTGTAGTACACACCCCCCCACCAACCTGTGTATGCTTTAAAAGAAAGCCCTTAGAAGCAAAGTATAAAATCTGTATATACAACTTCTTAATTCACTTAGATGTGTCTGGTCAACCTAAAGGATTAATTGTTTTAATATCCTGGATCATTCCTATTTAAATTTTTTCTAATCGTTACTACATTCGCCCTTCTATATTTCTCATGTTGCCGTACCTGCATTCACGCCAGTGAAAAATCTGCTGAGCATAATCATTTCAAAGGATTTGGCCATTCGGCTGAATCCTGACAAGGTTGCAGCTATGATCACAAAGATATTGTTCAGCAGCAGGGACATCTTCCTTCCAAGAGAAAAGACAGTTGAGAGCACATGTGTGTCAGGCTCAGTTCTCAGATAAAACACTTCATGTGGCAGGTGCCACCTGCCAAGCCTGAAAGCTGCAGGTGGGGCTGCTCAGCCCCACCACAGAACATCCTGGTTAACCCAAGTCCTGCATGAGGTGTCCGTGTGCCACAGGGTGTCCCTGCAGTGCTGGCTTTAGACTCTCTGAGGGCACCACCAGGTTCTCCCCCAGATTCAGGGCTCTTGTGCTCACATGCAGCGTCCATTTGAATGGAGAGGAATATTCCTTCAGCAAGTCACGTGCATTTTTGTCTGAAAATGTTAATTTATTGAAACAGGCATTTTTCATGTAATAGTGTAATCATTGTGAAACTTTGTTAGAAAGTTTTCATGTGTCCCATGAGAAATTTCTGTTGAAAACCAGGGAAAAAAAGAGAACTCTATTGACCCATACTATTATTATTGCCAGTGATTCTCTCTAGTCCCTGCTCACTGCCATACCAGTCAGTCTTTGTTTCTCTTATTTATGATGGAATATGATTCTATTCCAAAGCAGTACAGTGTGGAATCTCAAATATTTTAGTGGGGTAAGGGAGCCATATCCTTTCAGATCTTCATAACCATGAAACCAGTAAGTCATGAGACCTCAAACCATAATGGGTTCTGCTTCATCATACAAGAGGAGAAAACTGAAGTGATAGCACATAGAGGAAAATCTTGGGGTCAACAGATAGGGAGGCAAAATCTAATTTCTTGTTAGTTTATGTTGGTAACACTGGTTTGTTTTTTTGGGGTTTTTTTGTGTGGTTTTTTTTTGTTTTTTGGGTTTTTTTGTTTGGTTTTTTTTTGTTGTTTTTTTTTCTGAAGAGAACTGGGGATAGAACTGTGTATGAAAGATAAGTGAAGTAAGACAGATACTTTCCAGAGACTTTAGCACAGAGAAAAAAAAGCCACTGTGGAGATTTAATCAATACTTCCTGAAATATTTCAGACCAAAAGGTGGATACACAGCTGGTGAGACATGAGGAGCAGGGATGCAACCACTGGTCTTTGTAAGCACCCTCTGTTCGTCTAACGTCATTCCTACCAATTCCCACAGCTCATTTTGAAGAAAAATCCTTAGTCTGATCCATTATGATTTCCCATTTAAAAGCATGGCAGAAAACTGGGCACAAAAATAATAGAGATTATGTAGGTGGTTACTGTCATAAGGAGTTGAGCTGAAATCCTTGTAGCAGCTCAGCTGGGCTGGAATGTGATGAGAAGGTAATTGTGGGGAAAAAACCTGTTGTTGTCCCATATTTTGGGATATGAAATACTATCTTATTAAGCAGATTCTCCCTGCCAACCCAGAGCATTTACAGCAGACTGATCCGTGATAACAAAACATGTTTTCATTATTGTTAACTATGGTGGGTATTTTGCTGTAGGGTTCCTAATTCCTCTTGGACTAAGGGAACCTGCAAAGCTTAAATTAAACTCCAGCACCTCTTACCTTCCCAACATGATGGCCATGGGACCAGCAACCACAGCCCCAGTGAGGCCTCCCAGAGGGTAGGCAGAGACGGTGAAGGACCACAGCAGCAGGATCACGTTGCTGTCCAGGGGAATGCCAGTGCGCTCCACCCAGGTCGTGTTCATGAACCTCTGGATGTACTGAGAGAGAAGGACAGTGCTGCACAACCACCAGAGAGGTGAAGGACACTGAAAAAGGCTCCCTTATTAATATGTCTATTTATTCTGTGTTTATGCCTCCAATCTCCTCCAGGTCTTAGATGTGTTTTTAGCAAAGGGTGTAAAACTGTTGCTGTTGAAAAGTTGCAGTTGGTTTATACCTGTATGTAATTATTTTTGTTAATTTAAAAATTAATTTCAGGGGTTTCACTTTGAATCTAGGGCAAAAAACAACTTCAAAGGATGCAGGTTGGAAAATTTTAGAATTAGATTTTGCTAAAGCAGTTGAAACAAAGCTTAAATTCTTGTGACACTAGGTCCTGCTTAAGGGTGGCTTTTGACAACGAAGTCCTGTACTCCAGATGTGAATTATACAGAGGGAACAACACATCCTTGCTTTCAGTCCCTCAGCAACAGCAGCCTGCAGATTTTCAGTGGCACACCACTGCTCACAACCCAATGGAGCCACCAAGGAAGGGTCTGCCTTGAGGGGAGGCACTTGAACTAGCAGTACTTACTGAGGCTGGAGCATTGATGATGGAGATGTTGTAACCATATTGGAAAGTGCCTCCAATCCCAGCAGCACATATTGTCAGGACCAGGATCTTGTTCTGAAGCTGAAGAAAAGGGGGCAGACAATGCATGGCTTCCTTGCACAGAATAAAATGACTCAACAGGCATTCAGACTTTGAGCTGGGGGATTTTCCCATGTCCTTTTATACCCAGTGCATTCGAGATTCATTGGTGTGCCATTATTTCTATCCTTTCATGATAATAACCCATATTTTAGATTAGAGTGCTTTTCCTGTGATGCTGCACATATTGTACAGAGCAGACAACATTTAGCAGCCTATAACTGCATATTCAGTATTCTGATATAGCATTATGAAATATGTGGCAGACAGTGGGTTCCTGTGCCATGTTCAGGTCTCCTTGAGGACATTTCTTCAGGAATATTGCCACTTGCTTATATTGCCAACTGACACCGCCGCTGTGCCTTGGGAAGCACAAGCAGGAGAATGGGCTGCCTCACACAGCATCACAGGGTCGGGTGTTGGTATGAAACTGAGGTTTCTTGACTTTTTGAAGGGTGTAGAACAAGCTGTCCTGGCTGGCCCAGCACAGCAGCTGACAGCTCACTGGCAGGCTGACAAGCAGAAACATTCATCGTTTTCCGCTATTTTGTGCCTGTGCCTTGCGTTTCCCTACCAGTAGGTGAAATCCTGTGACAGGCAAGATGCACCCTGAGGGAGTCCTGGGACTGGGAGCTCTGTTTCATGCCTCAAGGCCACTCTGAGCATGCTGGGGGACCCTGGGCTTTCATCTGACACCTCCTGCACAATGTTCTGGGTGTCCCAAGGCCAGGACGGCCTTTACCAGCCCCCTGCTTAAAATCCCCTCCCACTAGGGAAATTCTAGTGTAACATGAAGAGCCCATGCTCAGGCTTGGCCGTTGGCCAGTCATTGCAGGGCACCTCAGGCCAAATTGTGTTTTGCTACATAAATATGACCCCAGTGACTCTGAGAACTGAAATAACCCAGAGCTGGGGACCTCTTTCTGCTTTACCTGCTCATTTTCTTCTTACAGAGCCATCCACCAAAGAAAAGGAAATTTTGGTGTAGTCTCACAATAGCTCTAAAACCACAAATTCAAATAATTTTGGATTTTTTCCTTTCCCCAAAGTGTTTTGTTCTAAATAACTTCCATACCAGCCTGGGACAGGATGTTCTCCCAGGACAGAAATAAAGCCAGACTATTCCAATCCTGCAGCAAGAAGAGGCAGAGCTCTCTCCTTGTCCCAGCTAGCAGTGGGTACATTTCACCTGCACTTTCCATGGCTACGCCACTTCCCCGTCTTGTTACTGAGAACTGAGCCAAAGAGTGGGCACCTGATATCTCTGCTCTTCCTAATTACTCTAGTTCTCCAGGTGAGAAAGTTTCCTATCCCTACAATAACACATTTCTTTTTCATTTACAATGCCTAGGAATGTACCACTCCTCCTGCTCATTTCCCTGTTTTCATTATACAGTACATACCCTATCAAGTCCTGTATCACAGAGCTCTTTTGTGGCCATGAGCTAAAGCAAAATAGTTTGTTTCTCCCTTCAGGAGCCAGCAAACAGTTCTATGCTCAGAGCTGAGCTGTATTTACAGAGTGACCTTTCCAAGCCTTCCTTAACGCCCAGCTTCTGCACTGTTTTCCCAGCCACCGTGGTGGTGTGCAGCTACCAGGAGAACCATTAGTCTGTCAACTTGATCCCAAGGACTATGGTGAATTGGAAAAATAATTCTACACAGACCTGACATTACTTACACAGCCTTCAAAAATTCAAATTTAAAAAAAAAAATCCATCAATAATAATAGTAAAATAGATGTTTTACCAGTCTCTGCAGCTTGTTCATCCTCTTTCATAGGTTTTCCTCTGTCTGCCAAAGCCTCTGGTACTCTCACGGTGCTCTAAAGGATTATTTAAATCTCCAGCATAGGAATGTGTATTTAGTCACCCATTATGTTAGGATAAGACACTTGATTTGGCAGGTGTTTTGCCAGCTGATTTACATTCTCAAAATGGAGCTGCATGTTCATTAGCAGGACAGTTCAATTCATTTTGTTGAAAGCCCACGGCAGTCCGGGAAAATGATTCTCCAAGCTCCAGATCTGTCTAAACCCTCTTGAAGGTCAGTGTGGTTTACAGCACAAATTCCATCTCAGAACATTTGGCACAGTTACCAGTATCACTTCTCTGATTGTGATCAAAGCAGAAGTGACCTACAATTATATTTTTTTGTCTAATTGTATTTGTCCTGGAACACAATCCAGGATCTGAAAGACAAACCTGACTATTTCCCTTGGTCCTGTCAGTGACTGGAATGAATGAAGCCCAAGCCTTTCAAATCCCTGGTTATCCAAGGCCTTTCCCTGTATGCCTGTTTATGTCCTGGTGACAGATAGGCAATCCAGCTGTTGCTGGAAAGGCTGTGCATGAAGGTACAGAAGACTGTGGTTCTATTCCCTCTCCATAGCCTGGCATAGAGCAAACAGCCACACTTAGAGCACTAGATCTTGTCAGGGACAGAATACAGCAGTGACAGCCTTGCTTCTCTCTATAAAACAGAAAGGCACTCCCTGGCAGTGGGAAATGGTGAATCGTTATGAATCCTAGAGATGGAGATGGAGGCATATTGCACTACCAGCAGTAACATTAAAGCTGCTGCTTCACAAGATGTCTGGCCTTCAGGAATAATGATCCTTTTAACATCCTTTCATCCTGCAGAGTGAAATTTGTGAGGGCCCTGACAGATTTCAGAGTATTTGAAATAAGTGAAATGTTTTTTAATGCGTTTTTGTCTCTACTCAGGTTTTACTGCACCTGAACAGAAATAAGAACCTGTTCCACATTACAGAGGTATTTTCTGGTGAATGTGTAGCTAGGGATGTGGTGCTGCACCAGCTGCAGCCACTAAGTGGCAGGAGAACTACAAAATTTGCTGTATTAGGCTGTGAATCCAATATGCCAGCACTTTGCTGCCTGCGGCACGTGGCAGGGGTTAGATGAATTCTTCCAACAACCTCCCAAACAACAACTTGTTAACTAGGAAACAGACATAACTGTACAAGTCAACAGGCACTGATGGATAGTTTAGGCAGCATATATCAAGAAGAGTAATTAATTCAAAAAGGAAAGCTCTGGTTTCTTCATGTTGTCTGCGCTGAGCTTGTGACAGTTGCCGGAGATGAGTGAAGTCCTGTGGGTAGGCAGTGAGATGCTGGGGGTTGTGGCACAGGCTGCTCACAAGCCTCTCTCTTCCAGAGGGGGGATAAATTGGATGTTGCTGTGGCTAGATCTATGTGGAGCTGGCTAGCTGGGAGTTCCAGGAAGTTGTCCCCTATATTTTCTAGTAACAGCTGCCTTGATGAGGAGTGAAGGACACATTTTTTCTTCTACACAGCATCTATATTACTTGTGCTTTGGTGCTGAGAGATGTTCACACTGGTTGTGTTTCTATCTTTTTGCTGCACCTTAAAAACCCCAGCTTTCTCAATGTTTCATCCTCGTTGTCACAGTTTCAGAGTTGCAGTTGGTGTAGATGGAAATCTCTGGGGTCAGGTCTGTCACCGGGGTATAACCATTGCTCTGCAGTTGTGGCCCTGGAAGCCTGCACACAAACCCAGCAGGTTTCCAGCAGTACTGTGGGAACCCACCACCCGCTTCCTTCAAATACTCTTTCACTCGACTCAAACTTGTCATAGTCAGGGTGAAATATGATGCCATGCACATGGGAGAGGAGTTATTCGGAGAATGAGATGGCAGTCTCTGCCTGCAATTATCTGACTGCAGGCATAAGTGGTAATCCTGCCATTAGGAAAGACCATCAACACATGCTCTTTGATCTGTCATGAACTGAGAGATTCCAATATTTTAGTGTGTTTGCACCAGAATCATCTGGACCAACTTCAAGTGGAGAAAAGGAGCCCCATTTCCATCTGTGAGGCTTGGATCTACCAGATGAATTCTCCCTACAAACACTACACTGTTAATTGCAGAAGAGCTTTGGAGCGACTCCCTGGCTGATTGTTGACTTTCCCAAGCTGTAGCTTGGCTATTTCTGCAAACCCTTCTCACTTTGCTGTAAGGACCATCACTGTAAGATACAAAATACCTCTGTTTGCTTGTCCTGACTCTTGCAGAACTCACTCAGAATACAGAAGACAAATAATAAGTGCAAACAAGTAGCTTTCTCAAGAAACATGCAGCATGTTTGCTGATTTCATGGTGAAAGCAAGGTTTATGGAACTTAGTTGTTGAAATGGATTTTCTTTGTAGGAAATGAGTGCCCTGCTGTGACACCATTATTCTCAGTTCCAGCAGTTCACTAATGTTCTTTATAAAAACCCCACAATTTATGTAAATTCAAGACACTGTATAAGAACTTCAGGAAATGAGTTTCATCACAGAAGTTTCTCGGGGCAGGGCATTTCTCAATGCTGACAGAGCTTCTGCTACCACACAGAGTCACTGGGACGCTTTCCAGACCAGTGGAGATACGTGGGAGCTGAGTCCTTTGAGGACGCAAGGGCTGATACAGCCAAGGGAACTAGCTGCTTTCCCTTGCTAGCTAGGATTTTTGGATGTCAGAAGAACAGCTGTATGTTCTGTTTGTTGCATCAGCAGTCTGCCTTTTCCTCCTCCTGATAAGCAATACAGCTTTGCTGGAAAAACTGAGAAAACCTGAAATCCTAAAAATAGTTGAAATACCTTTTTTTTCAGTCCATTATGATCTGTAGGTCTTGTTGTGGCTGAACTATTTCCTTTCCTTCCATCTTTGTATCAGACACTGATGCAGGCAGTTAGTTGAAGTTGGGTGACCTGAAGGTCAGAAAGAACAAAGTGCTTGGCTGAACAAAACCTCTGTTTCTGTGTGTGAGAGAAGAGCATTTAGACTCTACCAAATGGCATCAAATGTTGCTGAATGCTCCCATCAGAGGAGAGGAAAATGTGTGCAGCAGTGTCAGAGTGTCAGATTCATCCTGCTTTCTTATTTAACAGTCCCTTCAAATGGAGCTTTGGATTAGAGCTGTGCCCTGGTTTATTGAGAGGCAGCTGGACTGCGACACACAGTCCTGCCTCTAGTGAAGACCTAAGTACAAATACCTTTTCTGACTCCTTGCAGGGGTCTTCAGCAGCTGACAGCATGCTCAGTTGATGTGCTGCTGTTGTGAGCTGAGCATAGACTCCTTTTTATAAGACACAAGCATTGTTTTTCAGTTCTCTTGTTGATTTGGCCACAGTGTTTATGAAATGGATGTTACAAAATAAAGGCCCCTGGAGGATATTTCCTATTGACAGCTGTGGGAGGTGACCTATGGTGTAGGGGACAGATCACAAGGCAGAAGAATTTAACAAGAACTATTAAACACTGGAGAAAAATAACTGTGCAAAGAGACAGCTATTTTCTTGTTTGATGTCTTCAACTCATGATCAGAAGTTTGTTGTGATGCCAAAAGGATTTTTTGCTGTTTCTTTTCTATACCTTTTAGACAGTTCTATGTATCCACAAGCATTAGCATGCATACTTGTACTTCTTTAAATTTGATAACTCAGCATAGTTCCAAGGTCCTGTAGAGCCAGGAGACCAAACATTCTACTGTCTTGAGGAGCCATGGCTCCTCCAGCAGAACATGTTCTGTAAACTAGAAATCAGATCATCAAAGCCCCTTATTGGGCCACTTTGGTAGATATATTAATGTGTAAGGTCTATAAATTTTGCACCGATCAATGGTGGGGTGGGTGCAGCCATGGTGGGCATCGCGACGTGTTTCCACCTCGGTGATGCGATGGAATCACATTAAAATACTGAGGTAAATGACCCTCTAACCTCCAACCATGTCTAGATTTCATTCTTAAGACCAGGAAAAAGGCATCAGTTTTGGAAGATGTGCTTTGTTTGGATATGTGATGAGGGTCTGCTCAAGGAGATTTAAAGGTCTTCTTTCTCATGATATGCCAGACACAAAGCTGTATTTTTGAACTAAATCCATAGGAAATAAAAATAACATTAACTGTGATTTACAGCAAACCCTGTGCAAACCATATGTCCTTGGAGGGCTGAACTTTAAGTGCTATCTTTAGTTTCTTTCTAGCAAACAAATTTTAAAATCCAGTCAATTCTGTATGATTCACTTTCTCCTTCAGCCATCACACTCCAGAGTCAGATGATTTGGAACAAGAACTCCTTAAATGAAGGAGAAAGAACTTATATATGGCTATTATATATGGAAAATAAATATTTCAAATGCCTCAAGCAGTTATGATTACCCAGCTTATCTATGCATGGTGGGTTCACAGAGCTCTTGGCACCTCTTGTCCATGCCACTGAGGACTGAGTCTAGGAGCTGAAATAACCTTCCAGAAAGGTCCCCCTGGGTGGTGTGGCTCACTTGTTCCTAATGTCAGCACATCAGTCAAGTAGAGACCTCTTCTACACCAGGGCTATCAGGGGTCTCAGGCATGGAGTGTCCTGGGGAGCACTGTGGGTAAGACCTTGAACAGGACTCGTATGGTCTTATATCCTGGTAGAGGGAGTCTCACAGAGTGGATGTGTGGGGGGTTATCTTTGGTTTGAGATGAAGGAAATATTTGGGACTGTAAGCAGGGGGGTGGAGCATTAGTCCAAGCAAGGGGCTTGAGGTTATGTGGCCAGGGAGTGAACACTCTCCCTTGAGTACCCTACAGCCCAGCTGAAGAAGATGCCTGTGCATCATCGGGCCAGGTATGACTTGTCACAGTAGGACACATTGCAAAAGATCATCGGATGAAGTTACAAACAAAATGCCAATGGTGTAAAAAGAGCAGACGGCACACGTCACTGGTTACATACTCACAAAGTGCGTGCCTGGGGGCTGTTTTCCTGCCCCATCAGCTGTGGGCTGAGGGTGAGTGCCCTGCCAAGGGCGCCTTAGGGTCTGTGCTGACATGGTGCACAGCTCCTTTCATCCTGTGACCCCAGGGACTGTTGTGCTGGGCAAAATGGGAGCTGCCGCCTTTAAACAAAGCATCTGTTTATTCTTGAAACAATTAGTGATGGCAGTTAGATCTTGAACTCGTTACTGAGCCCAAAACAATTATGATAAAAACTAGTTCCAGATGGGCTCAAAAGGAGTTGTTTTTGTCTTTACTGAATTAGAATGGATTCCACGTCTTCAACTTCCTCTGGTATTTATGGACAGGAAACATGAATTACACACAATAATTTACTACAAACAAAAGAGATGAATGCTGCAACAGCCCATTTATATTTGCTCATATGCCTTCTTGAGGTTTATGTGCTGTGTAACTCATGGGGAGAATTAATAGCATTTTTTTCTGTTTTCTAACTCTGCAGTTTTGGTTTGCAGAAACTGAGGAAGCTGTTGAATTTTTGCTGCAGTTTACTATCACTAAGCCTGCAGATGCAGAGTGGGTAAATACTGTCTGGCAAAGAGCCGCCTCTGATGCCATCATGTTTCAGTTCTTCCTTTGAAGGACTTGTGTAAAGGTTACAGTTGGGAGTTCTTCTAATTAGTTCCTCTGGTAGCGCCAAGAGGCTACAGACAATGACCTTTTTCAAAGCCTGTCCAAAATGGACTGAAGTCTGGGCATCAGACATATTTGCATGAAAACTGAGTTTCTGACATCTTGAGTTTTGAAGCTGATGCTGCACATTGACAGGAATTGAATGGCTCCCAAAAGGAAGGGGAAGCCCGCACATGGCAGGGAGCAATGGTACATCACTGTGCTACATCTGCTTTGGGCCCACAGGCAGGGGAGGATGACAGGACAAGGCAGGATGAAATCAGTGAAAAAGCCCCTGGGCAGCATTTTTCTGGCAGTCTCCTACCTTTTTGCAGCTGAGACAAAGAGTTTGGCTTTGCTTTTTTTCAGGCTTTTAGTTAGATTTCGTGATTTCATAAAAGGCTGCATGTCAGCAGCACTACGAAGGTGTGAACCCAAATATATGGCTGGGCTGATGGGAGCTTGTGGAAGGACGTAATTCCAAAAAACCCATGAAACGTGATATGAATTGTAATAAAGACTAAAGCTTCCCTGGATGTACTATAGTTCATGAAGTCAGCTTGGCTGAGCTCTGCAGGGAGTGAGATCATGGGCAGAAAGCAGCCTAGGAGCTCAGGGTGACACTGAGATTTGTTTGGCACCTCCCAATGGGAGCTGGTGAGCTTCCCAATGCATTTCATCACTTCTTCCCTTTCCCTCATAAACTTTAGAAAATAGGCCTTAAGTAGAAGCCTA
Source organism: Orthonyx spaldingii (assembly GCA_013397795.1). NCBI lineage: Eukaryota > Metazoa > Chordata > Aves > Passeriformes > Orthonychidae > Orthonyx > Orthonyx spaldingii. The sequence continues at coordinate 69,958 of VZTJ01004863.1, read as the reverse complement.
GACAAGTAGAGTTCTCCAGTTTTGGCTAGAAAAGAAGGGAAGAGAAGAAAATTTAGAAAGCTATTATTACTTTTTTTATTATTTTTTTATTATTATTTCATGCCACGTCTAATTTGCACTTAGTCTTTCACAGAGAGTAAGTGGGATTGATTATTTGGATTCTCATCTCTGTGGAGGTAGTGAGAGCCTCCTTCCAGCAGAGAGGCTGCCACTATTCATGTCCCAATCTTTGTTCAAAGAAGGAAGGGGCAGGAATCATGGTGCTTGAATTCAGCTTCTGTCTGGTGTCCACGGGCAGCAAGAGCAGATAGGAAACCTGCAATTTCCCACCCAAAGGAACAGGAAATTTATTCATTTATTTCATTCATTATTCATTTATTGACTCTCAGTTCTTTGACTCAGTTTCCCATTCTGCTGGGTTGGCAGCTCTGTGGCATGCTGGAGGGCTGAGCAGCAGCAGCACAGCATTTGGGCTGAAACAGCCACGTGAATAAGGGCAGCCCTTTGCAGAGCTCGTGGCCCAATGAATTTCCCTGCAAGCTCAGCTCTTCTCAGCTGCCAGAGCTCTCACATCCATCCCAGCTCCCACCAAAAGCCTGTAACCACACAGCCAAGCCTATTGACATTGCTGCAGTTTGGGGTCCAAGTTCTCCACTCAACTTCATTCCCAGGACCCCTAATGCAGCTCTGACCTGGAGCAGTTTCTCCCCCAGCCACATCAGAGGTGCTCTCAGTACCGCAGTGCCCAGGGCCCTCAGGAGCCCATTCTCTGCTCTGACAGACACCCATTGGTCTCTTGTTTTCCCCCCTCTCTCCCCCAATATGCTGCTTTAACCTCATGTCCTGTCGTCTTCCATCTGGGTTTTGTATTTCACCAAAAGGAAGTCAGACTGGAGGTGGGGAAGACACAAAAGACCCCCTCCCCCGTCGGTAACTTCATTTCCCATTAACGGAGGGTTTAAAGGGAAATCTCAGGGCTCATTAAGGCTCTGATGACACCTTAACCCTCTCCAGCACAAAACCAACACCAGGCCCATTCCTCATCTGAATCCAGGGTGGCTCTAACTGTTCTCCTGAGCAGGACAGCCAGGTCTGGAAAGCACAATCAGCAGAAGAGTGAAGGATGTCGGGTTTCTGCAGATCTTTATTCGCTCCCGTTTTCAGGAGCACTGTCTGTGTTGGACACGTGGGCACCAGAGAGACTCTGCTCTCTCCCGAGGGCTGAATGCAAGTGCTGCTGCCGTTCCCCGGATCGCCCTCAGCACCTGGTCGGACCACACTCTTATTAGTTTCTTCCAGCGACCTTGTGCGACCTTGACAGCCCGGTGCGATCGCGCACAGCTTGGGGAAGCGTTCACTTCTTCATCCAGAAGGCAGGAGAGATTCTAGCAGGAATCACTGAAACCCTAAAGCCCTTTGTGCCTTAGTGAATACAAGACCCTTCTGATCAGCGAAGTAACCGGCACACCGGCGGAGGCACCGGCACTGCCGCCCTTTTTCCACCCCAGCTCTCCGCAGGCGGTTCCTCTCCCTCCAACCCCGTGTGCGGGGAACCACGCGCTGACAGCCCCCGTCTCTCCAGGGGACACTGCAGGACCGCAGCCGAGCGCACCACGGCTCCCTCGGACGGGGCAGGAAGGCGCCGGAGGCTTCTCCCGCCGGGCAGGTGACTGTCACTGCCCCAGGAGCCGGGGACCCCTGGCTCAGCCCGGGCACTGCCCCGGCCCGCGCAGTCCCGCGCGCGGCGTGCCGCCCCAGCCCAGGTGCTTCGCCGTCCTCTGCCGCTCACTGCCGGCTCCGGAACGCCCGTGACCCGCGTTTCGCGTGCCCGGCGCTGCCGCGGCCACGGGCGCGGGGGGCGGGCCCGGGCGCGGTCCCACCCCGGCTGCGGCGGGGCTGCTCCCGGTTG